>PVKN010037196.1:0-11289 GCA_004027915.1 Capromys pilorides
AGAGAGAGAGTATAGATATTTAAAATAATTTTTTATAAGTACCATATGCTAACTGATTGCGCCACTTGAGAATCTCTAAAATAATTTTTTAAAGGAAGACCGAAGTATGGGACTTCCTCGACAGATATTAAGTATATCACAGAACAATGTGCTCTGCATTGGATAAATGTCTCCAAATAGCCTATGAGCACAATGCCTGGTCCCCAGCCTGTGGGACTCTTGGGTGGTCAAGTCTAGAAGCAAGGAGTTGGTCACCAGGGGAGTGACCTCAGAGGTGACCCCCAGATGACAGTCCCTTCCTCTTACTTTGCTTTATGCTTCCTCAGAGTGAGCAGCTCTGTTCTGCCACAGGCTATCTGCCATGAGGTGATACTTCACCATGGGCGCAAGGCGACAGAGCCAGTGGCCATGTATAGACTGAATTCATGAGCTACAACAAGTCTTTTCTCCCTTTCAGCTGATTATCTCAGGGATTTCATCACAGTGTCAGGAAGCTGCTGAACACAACATAGTAGCAACTTTTAAATAATACAGCACAGTGGCAGAATCGAGAAACCCAGATTCAGTATAAGTGATGCATTGTCTTTGTCACTTTCCTGTTGCTGGACCTCAATACCCAGCACCAAGAAATTAAAACAGGAGAGGGCTTTTTGGCTTATGTTTCTCAGAGGTTTTGGTTCGGAGTTGGTGGGCTCCAGGCAGCAATGACATTGAGGAAAGGCTGGTGCAAGGGTCTGGAGGAAGAGTGCTGCTCACATCGTGCCAGGAAGCCGAGCCAGAAGCGAGGAGCTGGGGCTCGAGAGACGCACTTCCCGCTCATGCCTCGGTAGCCCACTTCTAGCAGGACAGACCGGCCTCTGTAGTGCCCCCATGTTTAAATCACCTTCTCTGAACACCACCTCTGCGCACATGAGGCTTTGGGGAGATAGATATGCAGATATAGCTGGGGCAGGGCCAGCACTGCAGGACCAGCGATCGAACCCTGGTTCTTGCACTAACCAAAGCAGGTGCTTAGTCTGCTGAGCTATCTCACCAGACTCATGCTTGTCTTACTCACTTTCACCATCACTGGGACAAAAACACCCTACTCTTGCCACCTACCACAGAGGCTTATTTTGGTTCATGCTTTAGTTCACATGGGGCTGGCTCCAGGGCAGGACAGCAACACACATGAGCATGGTGAAGGAAAAGCTGCTCCCACCAAACATCCAGGAAGCAGAGAGAATGAAGGGAGGAGCCAGGGCAGGACTGCAAACCTTCCAGGCCATGCCACCAGTCACCTGTTTTGGCCAATCAGACCTGGCATCCCACAGCAAGCTAGCTCTCCTGTCCCCATAATCCAATCACCAAGCACATGAATCTGGTCTTTACTGGCAAGCTTTTTAATCAGCATTCTGGTCTCCTGAGCCAAGATTAGAATTTCTCATCAGTTTCAGCTTTTACAGTACTCTATATAAGGAGAAAGAATTCATAGGATAATTTGTATTGAAACTGAAGTTAAGGATTTTTCTTTTTACATAAAGGATACCATGGACAATATAAATACATCAAGGACAGACTGGAAGAAAATGCTCAGAATACATAAAGTCTATAAAGGATGTATGTAACGAACCAAGAAACATGGAAATCAACAAAAGACAGAATACCCAATAGAAAAATGGAAAGCAATATGATGAAATTCCTAGAAGGAGAAATGCGAAAGGCTAGCAAATGTGTAGATAGCTGTTCAACTCACTTGTTAGTTCAAGAAATGTGAATTAAATAAGATTAAACATTAGGTAAATTTTGGCAGTTAGATTACGCACCATCAGACAAAAATTAGATCACCAGAAACTGTGAAGCTATGGTACACAGGAAGAAACGAGGGTGAGTGGGCACCCCAGGTGGGATCAGAAAGTGGCTCAGCAACTCAGGAAGATGGCTGGCAGTGGGCCACAGGCTCAGAGCCGGCCTCCGTACTCTTCCCTGGGGAGAGTCCAAGGAGGACCTACGCAGAGCCACTTGCTCGGGTTCCCTGTGTAGAACTCTGCATCACCCTTTGCCAAGTAGAAAGCTAAGGGCTTTACATTATCCAGTACTTGGGGACCAAGTGAGAAAACTCTGCTGTGGGAATGTCAGACAAGAGTCAGGAGGAACCTGAGGACAACGTCAAAAGCAATACTGAGTCATCAAATCAACAACAAATGATCAACAGCACAATCCTATCTAAATAAATTAAAAATACACTGGTACACAATCAGCAAGGTATTTTTGCACAATATATATGTATTTGTATATTTATAATTATGAGTTAAGAAAAAATACCCTATAGGGACCTTGTCCACACCATGCTGATGATGCTTGATCTTCTCGAGGCAGCTAAGATTGCACTGGAGTGAGGCCCTCACTTCATCTAGCAGTGAGCACCACCCTCGCAGTGGCACCATGGCCTCAGTCAGCAAAGCTGTCTACATCTATTCAGTCTTCATCCATCCTCACCATGAGGTGGCCTACAGAGAGAATAAGGTTAGTGCCCTCACCAAAGCAGCTAGTGTAAATGTTGGACTTCTCCAGCCCGCCTCCTTTGCAAAAGCCCTGGCCAAGGCCTACATGGGGAGCTGCATCTGCAACCCTAATCTTCCCCTTCCCTCTCTGCTGCCCTACGGAGATGAGAGAAGGGAAAAGATAGTACAACATGGCTTTGATCTTTCCAACAAAGTCTTTTATGACATGTTCAGAAAAAGTTGAACTGGTGGGGGAAGAAGGGAGCTTAGGATCAGAGAGCAGGAGCAAAACTGGAGCCATTATGGTGAAGGGTCTTAGTCTCCCAACCAACTCTGAGTCTGAGCCCAGTTACAGATACAGCATCCCCGAAATGAAATGATAGAGCACTGCCATAGTTATTGACCAGAAATCTTCTTCCTAAATATTTAACAAGGAAACATGCAGCATTTCACCAGAGCACCATGCACTGGGGGAAAGGAAAACGCCTGCCTTTGGGAGGATTATCAGGCACTGGCTCTCCACTGACTCTAATTCTGTGGTATCTGCATCCACACTGGTCCATTTCTCAGGGGGGAATGAATAATAGCAATGAAAGGGGCAAATACAAGTGAAGGCTTGGCCTGAATTCTCTCAGAACTTGAATTTGTGTACAACCTCAGCTTGTGGTGATTGTTCCTGTCCCTGCGTGTGTAGTTGAAAGACTTGCAATAATATTCAACTGTGACGTAAAGGGTGTGGTGGCTAAGTCTGAGTAGGAGGCCCCGCAACAAACTCTTCCCCCAAAATATCAAGCAAAACCAATAGTACATCTTCAAGTACATCCGTGACACCATCAGAGAACTGATAAATGCAGGGCTGGCCAGATAGCTCAGCAGATTGAAGCACCTGCTAAGGCAGATGCTTGCTTGGGTTCGATTCCTGGTGCACTGCATTGGCCTCACCTCTGGGGTACAATGAGACAGCGACTGAGACTGGGCTTGGTTGTGAGTGCCTGTAATCCCAGTGCTTTGGAGGCTGACAACAGGAAGATCACTGAGTCCAATCTCTGAGGTGAGACCCTGTAGATTCTGTACTAAATACATAAAAAAAGATTTTAAAAAATAGAACTGATGAATGCAGGGAGTGGGGAGTAACGTCTGCATCTCACTTACCTTGCCCAGGTGGCCTGTGAGGAATGACCGCTGATTACCCTAAATGTAAACACACAGAGGGCAGTGATGCAAAGTTAAAGCATTTTTATGAATCTGGTCTTCTTCCTACTTCTGCTTCAAGGGGAGGAAGCATACAACAGCAATTTCAAATTAATGATAAATTTCATGGAAGGACAGAGCAATGCTGCAGAAGAAGAAAACTGCTAGATTTTAGTTGACTGGATTTTTATGTAGAAAAGAATATTGGAAAAAATCTAACCAAGTAAAAACTCACTGACCAGCTATGGTGCTTTGTATGGGCAAAGGAGACAAGAACAGAGAGGGCAAAGATAACTATCAACTAGCATTGTGATAGTTGCAGAAAGAATTGTGAGACTCCCCAGTATACTCTTGTATCATACAGCTTTCCATTGCTACGATACAACACCGTAGACAGCCTGCTTGTAAACAAGAAAGGTTTTTTATGGCTCAAGGTTTCAGAGATTTCATTAATTGTCACTTGACCCTGTTAGCTTTGGGTCTGTGATGAGACAAAAATTTCATGGCTGTAGTGTGTGGTGGGGCAAGCCTGCTCACCTTATGGTACCAGGAAGACAAGAGAAGAGAAAGAGGGACAGGGGTCCTGGTGCTCCTTTCAAGGGCACATCTCCTATGACCTCACCTCCTTCTACCAGGCCACACCTCCTAAAGCTTCCAGCTTCTTCCAGTAGCACCCCAGGCTGGTGTCCCAGCCTTCAGGACACGGTCTTGGGCAGTATTTAAGATTTCAACCATAACATTATCACCAGCTGAACATCCCTCAGCTCAAATGCTTGGGGCCAGAAGTTTTGGACCTCCAATATTTTTTCTTAATAAACCTGAAGATTAAATGTAGAAAATTGGAATAGGAGCTGGCTTAGTTACTCTTCTCTCATTGCTGGGACAAATACCCAACACTCAAAATGAAGGAAGGAAAGGTCTATTTAGCTCACAGTTACTGGAGGTTTCTGTCCATAGTCAGCTGGCTCCAAGGCAGAGTGGCACGTGGCAGAAAACAACCTTTCATGGCAGCAGGAAAAAACAGAGCACAAAATAGAGGAGTAGCAACAATGGCCACAGAAAGCAAGTCTGTCTCCCTTACTGCATTCAGGCTGTCTGCTCCAGCATGGGGGAATTTCTTGCACCCATAATCTCAGCAGCATTTACATAATCCCATAGGGTCATTAGTTAAACACAAATTCTAGAAGTTCACACCATCCCTGTAGGAGGCTTTGGGAGGACAACTAGGCAGGAACCATAACAGGAACATTTGTAGATTCTCTGTCTAAATAACTGTCTGATTCAGAAATTAAAAAGTGTTCCCCACATACACCACTTCACGAAATAACAGAGAATAAGATCATCCTTTTTTAGTAGTTTTGAGGCCAGGTTTTACTATGCAGTTCAGGCTGGCTTTGAATCCCTGAGTAGCCTAGGCTAGCCTCAAACTCACAGCAATCCCCCTGCCTCAGCTTCCCAGGGGCTGGGACTACAGGTGTGCACCACCATGTCAGGCCCATCCTCCCATTTTTGATAAAGGAATTCTAGCATGAGGATTAAAGGGCTCCCTTTAGTGACAAAGTAAAAGAGACCAGAGACCAAAGGTTTTATCACCAGTCCCTGTGAGCAGAGTGGGGAGGGGGCTGCCTATGGGTAGCCATGCTCAGTTCCATTCCAAGCAGAAGGAACAGCCGAGCAATTCAGAAGCATGGAAGCTCTTCTCCGTATCTAGGAATCCCTCACTTTAAAATCATCAGATTATTCAGAACTGTTCAGTCCTGTGAAACAACAGAAAAATTTTTTAAATGTTCAGCATAAATAAGCTTCATTGTGTAACTTCTCCTCAACCAAACCACAAACAATAGCATAGTCACATTTTTATGAAGGAGCAACTGGAAACATTACATGAGTAGTCAGGATTACTGAAAAAGGGTCCTCCCTTTTTTTAAAAAAAGTGTAGCTTTATGTGTTTTCTGACATGGAATTTCTCTGTTTCTCTCTCCATCTCTTTCTCTCTGTTTCTCTGTCTCTCTCTGTCTCTCTGTCTCTCTCTCCTTCACCACCACCACCCCCACACCCTTCTCTGTGACAAGCTCTCACTATGCAGTTCAGCCTGGCCTTGAACTCACTTTGTAGCCCTGGCTGATCTTGAACTCTCAACAATTCTCCTGCCTCAGCCTTTTCAGGGCTGGTATTACAGGTGTGCACAACCATGCCCAGCTTTCTCTTTATGTAAATTACAAAAAAAAATGCTAAATGTCATTTATTTAGTCTTTACTATACACAAGATGTTGTATTGTTTTGCCTGGGTTTTCTTGTATTCTTCATAAAATCTGTTGAAAAAGATATTGTTATTATCCTTTTTTTACAGGTGAGGAAAATAAGACTCAGGGGCATTCAGGCTACCAGTGACCAAACATCTATGAGGTAATATGTAGGTAGCGTTTGTAGTGTGGATAGTGTGACTTAAAACGCGGCAGACTGAGTGAGGGAAAAGTCAACCCAAGACGAGGTCAGAGCAGGGTCTGTGGGCCAGTCCCACAGACCTGAGTCCCGGAGCCCTGTGTGTCCAGGAGCCTGCCCTTGCTCTGCAGCTTGGTCACTGCCAGCCTGGAATGCCTTAGTAACAAAGGACTCGCATTTTCATTTGCACTGGGCACTGCAAAGTATGGTAGTTCCCTTTTATCTGTGGCTTTGCTTTTCTCAGATTCCCCTACCCGTTATCCAACAGTGCCAGCAAATATGAAATGGAAAATTCTAGAAGTAGACAGTTCATAAGTTTTCAGCTGCATACCATTCAGAGTAGCTTGACTGTTATGATTTGTGTCTAGCTGTCCTCCCAAAGCCTCATGCAGTCATGGAGTGGAGACTTCTAGAATTTGAGATTAACTCATGATCCACTGGGGTTATGGGTGATCCAAGGTCTGGATTATGAGTCTGAGTACTGCTGGGATTATGGGTGTGGCCTGAGGCAGAGAGCCTGAATGTAATATAAAGAGAGACAGAGAAGCAGACTTTGTTACTATTGTTGGCCGGTTGCTGTTACTGGCTTGTTGCGATTGTTGCTGTTCCGCCACCTTGAACTGGATGCTCTCTGCCCTGTGCCACTCAGTCTTGGTGCCAGTTAGTATTGACTGAAACCTCCAGTAACTGTGAACTGAATAAACCTTTCCTTCCTTCATTTTGGGTGTTGGGTGTTTGTCCCAGCAATGAGAGAAAAGTAAGTGAGACAATGACAAAATGCCTCAGTGTCCTATTCTGTTCTGCCTAGAATGTGAACCTTCAACGTGGAGTATACTCTCCATACTATAAACACTACCTAGACATCATTTAATGGTTACCTCCATTACTACTAAGTCAAATTTGGCAGTATCAGGTGCTTTTGTTCAAGTCATTCACACTATACTTTATTAGTAATGATCCCAAAGCATAAGAATAGTTGAACTGGCAAGTGAGATAGACTAAAGAAAAGGAAACTAAGTCATTTAACAATCTGTGGTAAGTACATAGCTATAAGGAAAAAGTAGAGTTCATGCTATCAGTGGTGTTAGACACCCAGAATGTAACCCTCAAGGACAACGGAAAACTGCTGCGTGTAGGCGGTCCTGGTCAGCGGACTCACAAGGACTCCATTGCTGTAGAGGTTTTTAGTCATTAACCATTGACAGTGTTTAACTTTAGTTCTGAATTAGAAGAGAAGCCACTGAAGGAATTTTAACAGTGGATTAGCAAGATATGATTGAAACTGAAAGTTGACACTTGAAGACCAGCAACGATTCAATCAAGTGGTACTGATGGTTTTATCCATGGTGGTAGTAGTAGAAGCAGAGAAGCAAATGGCCCCATTCAGGGACTATTTTGAAAGTAAAGCCAAAAACATAAACTAAAGCATGGGAGGTAGGGTGTGAGAGGAAGAAAGAAATCAAAGATGACTAGGTTCTATGCCTGAGCATTTGGGAGAAGGGAGGAAGACACAAGCATAGGGTTTGGAGTTAGAGATGCTCCGTACACACTCATGTGGAGGTGTTAATGGGCCAGCAGATAGGCAAATCCAGGGTGCAGAAAAGGTTTGGGCTGGAAATAGAAACACTGAGAGGCAGAGGAGGTGAAGAGGAACTAGAAAATGAGAATGAGTATTCAGCAAAACAGGAGGAGAAGCAAAATGTCATGTCCTGGGCCAGCCAGATAGGTCAGTGGACTAAAGTTCAGTGGTAGCAGAGAGTTCGATGCCTGGCATGCCATGCGGACCCCTTCTTGGGGTGTGCTGAGATGGCAATTGAGACTGGGCATGGTGGCGCATGCCTGTAATCCCAGCTCTTGGGAGGCTGAACACAGGAAGATCACTATGAGTCTGATCTACAGAGTAGATTTTTTAAAAGCTTTTACCGTATCTAGCTTTATCACTGCTATTGTCTGTAGACCCTGTAGACCTTGTACTGAATACAAAAAAAAAAAAAAAAGGTCTTGAAAAATGTAGTATCCTGAGATAACAGAAGAGGGGAGCTTCATTCATGCCCCTCAGCCTAGGCAGGTGCTGCTGATTAGTCAAATCAAAAGCAGCTGGAGCGCTGCCTCGCCACTGGTAACCTTTAAAAAAGGATTTCACTGAAGTATTGGGATCTTTCTCCTCATGAGTGAAATGTGGGATCCCAGTGTGCAGCTCTCAGCCGACATTTAGCTATCAGTAGAAATCATCTTTTGGCACATACATCTTCTTCAATTTTTAAAAAGCTTTTACCATATCTAGCTTTTATCAGTGCTGTCATCTGGCTGAGGCTCCTGTGTCTCAGGACTGAATTACTGAGAGTAAGCTTCTTCTGGCTTGTTGTCACTAGCGGCCCATTCCAGTTTGTCATCTTGAAACAAATCTCTACTCAGCAATCTCCCAGGTTCTTTGACTTTTCTAAGAACACACAGATAAAAGGCTCGCTCCGTGTGCTTCCTGGCACCGACACAAACATGCCCTGCCGATAGATGGTATCTCTTATCACCTGTCAATGACGGAGGTGGGCCTAAGCACCGCAGAGAAGAACCCACAAGGGCGGGCTTGCCAGGTAGCTCAGTTGGTTAAAGTACATGATTCAGCAAAGTCTCTCAGTCTGGAGGACCGCAGTTTGATACCCACCCCCACGTGGAGCATGAGACCTGCCCTTTGGGCAGCCTCAGCCAACCAAAAAAAAAAAAAGGGGGTGGTGAGGAGTAGAATAAGCACTGGCTTGGCAAATGCAATGACCTGAGTTCAATCCCTAGTTTCGCAAAAAAAAAAAAAAAGAAGAAACCACAAGGAGAATCCCGTTAGAACAAATTCATGAAATCTCCAGTTTTCATAATTTGAGGGTCTGATTCAGTTTCTTTGGATCTAAAACTAGTATGAGAGATAGAAGAAAAATAACAGTAACACTGATTAAGTTGGGCAAAGGACTGATGTCTTCCAAAGTTTGCATATCTAGAAGAAAGGTACGCTAATTTTCAAAAATTAGCAAGACAAATACTAGCAAGGACACAGGACAATTGAATCTGTCAGTTACTGTTGGTGGGAAGGAAAAATGGCTTGGCTGCTTTGAAAAATGGTGCCATAGGTTCTTACAAAGTTAAACAGTTACTGAACATTACCCAGTGGGCTCTTTAGCAACTGTTTACTCCAGAATGACTAAAATGTAATTATGTGCATATGTGCACAAGTACACACACACACACACACACACACCCCTGTAAGTGAATGTGATAGCTTTATTGATAATCTCCTAAAACTTAAAACAACCCAAATGATTTCCCAATGGTGAACAAATAAATTCTTATACATGCACAACATGGGATCCTGCAATAAAGAAAAATAACAAATTGTTAATGCATGCACCAGGGTCAATGAAACTCAAGAGCAATGTACTCCACGAAAGAGGAAGCCAGGGTTCACCAGGGGCTGGAGGAGGGCGGGAGGTGTGAGTACAGACTACCAAGAGAAGACTGTTGGCAATGTTGGGAGGCCCACTGCCACTTGTTTATGGTGACAGCTGCATGAGCGAACCGGTTGTCAAAGCTGGAAAAATGTCTGTGAGCATTGTACTGCATGTAAATGACACTCTGAGGAGAAGCCTGGTGTAAGAGAGCTCCAGGGGAGCAAGCGCCGCTTCTTCCTAGCCTGTGCAACTATAAATGGTACATAGGAAGTATTCACTTTTTTGGTGTTCTGTGGTTTTGTCTCATTTTGTTTTATTTCTTGTTCTGTTTTGTTTTTTCTTTTTGAGACAGAGATGGCCTTGAACTCATTTAGCTGACCTCAAACTTGTGGTGATCTTCTAGATTCAGCCTCCTTGGTGCTTGGGATTACAGGCATGGACCACACACCTGGCAATAAAGTATTTGTTAAGAGAAATAAAGAGAAGGAAAGTAAGAAATGAGGAAAGAGAGCAGAAGGAAGGGAGGGAGGGAAGGAGGGAGGGAGGGAGAAAGGCAAGAGAGAAAGGAAAGGAAGGAGGAGAGGAAAAAAGATCTAATTTTGGATTTTAGTCTGGACACTCTTTATATCACTTAATACACAAATTCTAGAATTAGTACAACATGTGGCACATTGTACACAAACCTCCACAATTTATACGCTAAACATTTGATTTCAAATTTATTGAACAATTTATTTCCAACGTTTTTCATAGTCTGGAACAGAGAGTCAACATTATTTCCATGTCTTAAAGTTCATGGACCATATAGTCATTTTGCAATTTCTAAAATGAACATATAGATTATCAAGACTATATACAGCTCTCATTGAGACAATACAGTTGCAAAATAAAATAAGAAAATGCACCATGCATTTTCTAATGGTTGGGACTCTACAAAAATATGGGGCAACTTTACTTTTGCATATAGAAACTTTTAATTAAAATTGCTTAAGCTGGGGATTCAAAACCAGTCTTTCTGAGTTCTATTTCTCAACATAGAATCATCAAAATTGACCTTTATAAGTCCCAGTAAATTAAAACATTGACGAGAATTGCCTGTGAAGAACCAGTCTGTTTAGTGCCCAACTTGTACTGCATTAAGCTACAGAGCAAAAGTTGGCTCTGGGTAGGCCTCAGGCATGGCGGAGGCGGGGTGCCTCAACTGGCAACAGCAAGCTCCACAGATAACCACAAGCAAGCACAATGAAAGGGTGAGGACTGAACCCACCAAAGAAGGCTAGCAGTTTAGCTCCTAAAATATTCACAGAAAACATTAGTGTTGGAATCTGCCAAGATCTGAGAGGTTATGTACCCGGGGATGAAGCATGTGGTTACAATGGAGCTCCTTCTGTGATTCTCCTCCAGGGGTTGGACCTTTTGGGATTTCTGGAGGCCCAAATTTAGAGGCACTTATGGCGACTGTCACTGAGAGATTTGGCCACCCGTATCCACTGGGAGCTACTCATCCGCTCCTAAACTAGACCTTTCCTATATTCTTGGTGAAAATGGCAACCCTACCTTTCTGAGAACAGCAGCAAGGTATAGTGCATATGTGCAAGTTATGAGTAATGACTGCTACAAGACAGAAAAAAAAAAATGACTTCTCAAAACAAAAGAAAATACCTTGCCCCATCTCCAGAAGGGTAAATTTTAGACAACACTCATGCTAGCTTGAAGACTGAGTGAACAGAAATCTTTGT
>PVKN010037197.1:0-11275 GCA_004027915.1 Capromys pilorides
AAAAAGAAAAAACTGATCTGGGGTGGATGCCCTCCAGTAGGGAACCTCCAAATGATATAGGGAAAACCAACCCCCTACCTGAAAACTACCTGGGACGAATTCATGTTCTCTAAAACCAAAGAATGAATTTTCGGAACAAACGGAGGTAATGAGCAGAACAGATTTATTGAGGGAAAAAAAGCTCCTGTCCGAGAGAGAGAGAGAGAGAGAGAGAGAGAGAGAGAGAGAGAGAGAGAGAGAGAGAGAGTGGAGGGGGATCCCAAGAGGATGTCCCCGGGAAGCTGTCTCTTCCAGGGACTTTTATAGAGAAGACGCGGGAACTCACTTAAATGGGTATGAAGTGGGACAAAGACTATGGTCAACCAAAGAGATTACAAGCACAATTGCTCATGTAACATTGATTAAAATCAGAATCCAATGGGAAAGCAAGTTATGTAGCAAGTGGGCAAGAACACCACCTATTGAGCTTGGGCTCCTTACTCTTTTCAGGCTCTTTCAAGGTGATTGATACTTACTTAGCATATCCATCCCTGTTGCCCATCCTTAAGGAAGTATGTAGTTGTTTTGGTTTACTCTTGTCTTGAGACCTGGCCCATGGCGGGGGAGTGTCTGTCTCTAGGTGTAAAGTCACCTTGTCTTCCATGTTGTCCTTGAGGGCCTGGTCCTGTCTAACTGCCTATAATATTTCTATCCAATTCAGCTGCCTACAGCATTATGGCTAGGGGTGCTGGGGAGATAGCTCAGTGACACAAGTGCCTGCCTGGCAAGTCCAAGGTTCTGAGTTTGATTCCCGGTTCCACAAAAATAACAACCAAAAAACCCTCAAACAACATTATGACTGGGGAGATAGCTTAGTAAAATAAGTGCTTGCCTGGCAAGCACAGGGCCTTGAGTTCAATCCTCAGTATCACAAAAAAGAAAAAAAAAAACAAAAAACAAAAAAAACTTATGCTTAAAAACCAAAAGCAACAGGACTGGCAAGATGGTTCAGCAGTCTAAAGCACCTGCTTAGGAAGACTTAGGCAACCGCAGGGACCGCAGTTCGATCCCCGGCACCACATGCTATGCCAGACCCACCCCCAGGGCAGGCTGAGCCAGCCATAATACAAATAAATAAATAAATAAATAAGATATGAAAAATAAGGAACAGGGTTCGGAAAGTTTCTGTATAGTCACACGCCAAGAGAGAATCTAAGAGCTCCACAGTCTTTCTCCCCTACCTTGTTCTCATCCCCTCTTCATCTAGTATCCATCTGGCTTTTGTAATGCCTTCAAATAAGCCAGTAAACAGATGAGCTTAGCTCTGACAAGTTAGTCAAACCCAACAAGAGGATAATGACAACCCAGCTGATAGTTCATCAGTCAAACGTTTAGGTCACAACTTATCATTTGAGATAGGCTTCTAAAGTGGGACAGCCCCGTGGGACTGAGGCCCCTACCTATGGAATCTGATGCTATCTGCAGGTAGATAGTGTAGAGCTGAATTGAATTTGAGGACACCCAGCTGGCTATGTAGAAGTGTCTAAGGACACTCAGAATTTATACACCAATTGTTTGATGGTGGGGAGAAATTGTGACACATTGTGGAATCAGAGAAGAATTTGCTTGGGTTGATGAGTGGGAGAACAGAGTAATTAGAATGTTTTCCTTGGTATCTACAGCTGCAGGTTCTCAGCTGTGTATCTCAAGTTTCATCTTGCTGTGTTCCAGGTTTGCACAGCTAGTGGATAACTTGGACTCTTCTAGTTGCACTTCCCACAGGCATCTCAGATTTTAAGACAAGGACTGGTGAGATAGCTCAGCAGACTAAGCACCTACTTTGGCAAGCACATACACACACACACACACACAAAGACATAGACAAATTCTCAGTCTCTCCCTCTTCGGTCTTCTCCATCAGGAAATGGCGTTTGTATCTCCTCAGAGGCTCCTGCAGAGTGCAGGGTGCATCACCCTTGGCAGGGTCCTTACTGTCAATCTCATCTGCCTCGTTAGCACCAACTTCCAACATGCCCTCACCCCGTCCTGTGTATCAAACCTCTATTCACTGTATCAACCTACTTCTCTGTTTCCACTTTCCCCACTTGCCAGCCACCAAAGATTTTCTCAACAGTTTCTTAATTCATTTTCCCTCTCCTTCTTTCTCATCTATTTGTCACGCAGAAATCAGGAATATGGTTGAGAAGATACATGTGATCATGCATTCATTCAGCTTAAAATCTTTAAACAACTACCCACTGCACTTAGATAAAAATTCTGCAACCATATTATCAGCTACAAGGCATTGCATACTAGGTTGTCCGCAGGTGGCCCACATAATCTCGGTCTCCTTGGCTCACTATGGCCTGATCACGTGAGTCCCCTTTAGTGCCAAGGTTGGGTGTTATAGTTCTTTGCCTTCCAGGCTATATTTAAATGTCATTTCCTCAGAAGGGCATTCATAGGACTAGTGAGATAGCTCAGCAGACTGAGCACCTAGTGGCAAGCACACACACGCAAAAAAAGACATAGATTAATTCTGTGCACACTGCTTATTTCTCAGTAATGGTTATGCTGAATATCATATATAGACAAATTCAGTAGAGACTTTTAGTGTTAAGACCAAGTAAAAAATACTATTTGAAATATTCTGAAGAAAGCATCCATCACTTTCATAATTCAAAGTAACACAAACTCTGCTGGTTCTCGTCTTCGTCCAAGAAGTTTATATTTGCAATTGCAAAAGTATGTTATTGGAATCCCACCAAGTTAATTCTAATCTACTACTCCCAGTGCAACCCATGGCAAACATAAAAACACTAAAGCATATTTGTAATTATGGGGGAGCCAAGGGGTCCTTTCTGGCACAAAGAGGCTGACTCAGGACTGGATCTAGGTTTTGTTCAGTTGTGAAGGAGTGGCTTAAGGATGAATGACTGAGAATTGTGGGAAGTAGGTGAGTACTGTGAGTTGGGCTAGGTAGGTGGCCTGCATTTACCTCTGTCACATGCAGAAAGAAGGATATGCAGAAAAAGGAGAGATAGTATTGAATGTTTTGGGGTCTGTCTTGAGGCTCAATCGCAGCTGACAGCGTGGAGCACTGGCTTATTGTCATGTCTTAACCTGGCTCTTTTTTTTGTCTTTTTGAGACAGGGTCTCACTATGCAGTTCAGGCTAACATTGAGCTCACTTTTCTAGCCCAGGCTGGTCTCGAACTCCTACTGATCCTCCTGCCTCAGCCTCCCAAGTGCTGGGATTACAGGTGTGTACCACCACACCCAGCTAACCTGGCTCATATTAAAGAGCAGCAGGTGGAGGTTCTGGGGAAACACACATGCTGTCTTCAAAGACAACCACCAGTGCCTCAGCTAGACCAATATGCATTGCTTACAGCCAATTGAAGGGATAAGGAAAAGTCCTAGCCAGCTCAGTCAAAATGGAGATGGTCACTCTTCTTTGAAGGAGAGCTACTCAGGTGGTCCTCCACAGTTCTTTGTTTTGAAGAAGCTGGAACAAGTGTCAATCATGGTTGCATAGCCCATAGCTGTTGTTGGGCTCAGAATCCTGCGCAATACACTTCAATGAGAATTGTTATAAACAAGAGAATGAGCATTCCAATTTCAATATAAAACCCAAAGTGAGCTTCGAGAAATGCAAATGGATTAAACTGTTCTACAGCATCCCCAAATTTATCCCGGTCTTTAATCTGGGCATCAAAAGTGGCTGTCTACTGGGACATTAACAGTATCTTTCTCTGGGCCGGCAATATGGCTCCGTGGTCTAAAGCACCTGCTTAGGCAAACTTTGTCAACCATAGAGACCACAGTTCAATCCCCAGCACCATATCCAGCACCAGCCCCACCCCCTGGGCAGGCTGAGATGGCCATAACATAAATAAATAATTAAGGTTTTTTAAAAAAATATCTTTCTCTGAAGAGCATCTATATCCAAAGTAATTTTTTTTCTCTGTATTTAGGACAGGGTCTACAAGGTCTCACTAAGTACATCAAACTCGTAGTGACTCTCCTGTTTTCAGCCTCTCAAGTGCTAGGGTTACAGGCACGCACTACCATTCCCAGGCTTGACCATCACCTCAGCGCACCCTGTGGGGTGAGGCCAGCACAGCATGCCAGGAATCAAACCCTGGCTGCTGTGCTCTGCCTAAGCAGGCACTTTAGTACGCTGAGTTATCAGGCCAGCCTTTCAAAGTAATTTTTGATGTATAGGTCCTTGTATATGTTTCCTGATTAGTCCCCAAGGATGAAGACTTTTGTTATATGGTAATGGAGTGATACAAAGTGGGTCATAGTACAGTGACATTTTACATCTTTTTTTTAAGATTTATTTGTGTATGTATGTTATGGCTGGCTCAGCCTGCCCTGGGGGTGAGGTTGCCACAGCATGTGGTGCCAGGGATTGAACCACAGTCCCTGCAGTTGCCTAAGCAGGTGCTTTAGACCACTGAGCTATGTCGTTGGCCCGACATTTTTTTTTTTTTTTTTTTTTTTTTTTTTTTTTTTTTTTTTTTTTTTTTTTTTTTTTTTTTTTTTTTTTTTTTTTTTTTTTTTTTATTTGTTTGCTTGTTGTGTTTGTTTGTTTCTTTATTTATTTATTTTGTGGCTGGCTCAGCCTGTCCTGGTGGTGGCGCTGGCGCAGCATGTGGTGCCGGGGATCGAATCGCAGTCCCTGCAGTTGCCTGAGCCTTCCTACGCAGGCGCTTTAGACCACTGAACCATCTCGCCGGCCCCGGCCCGACATTTTAAATCTTGTTGTAACTATAAACTTTCTTTCTTTCTTTCTTTTTTTTTTTGTGTGTGTGTGTGTGTGTGTGTCTTTTTGAGACAAGGTATTACTACTCAGTCCAGGCTGGCCTTAAGCTCACTTTTGTAGCCCAGGCTGTTCTTGAACTCACGCCAATCCTCCTATCTCATCCTCCCAAGTGCTGGGAGTACAGGCATGTGCCACCACTCCTGGCAGTAATTGTAAACTTTCAATTTGATCTTCCATCCAAGGACAGAGGTTTCTAGAATGTTCACTTGGGTTATTAACTTTATATTAATATTTCACTAAATTTCCCACTGTCACCAGAAATTCTTGTCCCGTTGTCCACAAGGGGAGTGGTTAATATGGAATAAGCTAACATAGAGTCAATAACTGTGCAGGCTATCAAAGGCACCCAGGAGGTTATGCCTGCTATAATAAATCTAAGCATCCTCTTAGTTCAGTTGATAAACATTTTAGCTAATGTCTCTACCAAGAAAGAATTAAGTGACTGACTGGAAGCCAAGCTCCAGGCATCCTGACCATGATCACCACTGTGGAGTCATTGGAAAGATGTTCATGCATAATGCAATACGTCAGGTAACAATTAGTACATGAGAACATATTTAGTTGTCACTCTATCTTCTTAATAGTACTTGAGGACCATAAGCACACATGTTTACTTGTATATATCTATGTCCTTGTAATTTTACTTTGACTCTTCCTCTATCAGCTGCAGATGCCCAGTCTTCAGGAGTCCACCATGAAGAGGTAGGACTAAATCCCATAAAGTATATTGTGTAGTCCCAGCTTTGCCACTGATAATGAGTGTGGGGATGGGAGGATTGAGGCCTCTACCTCACCATGTAACACTGGACAAGGCCTCTGAGATCATAATATAGTGGGAGGAGTCTGCAAAGGAAAGCTTGTGCCAATTTCTATCTTTCCCTAGAAGGAATCCTACTGAATCTTGCATCTAGTCTATAAAGGAGTAATTAAATTTGCACATAGCTCATCCATGGTACGGATCCCTGCAAGTCTGCCATGTGTCCGAATCACCTTCCTCAAAGCGAAGGGCATGTGCTTCTGGAATACAGGCAGGAATTGTAGGTTTAAAATCTCTTACAAGGTTACCATGCAATGGAATAGAATTCAGGGTTAATAAGGCAAACTGTCCTTTAAACTGTTGTACTTCCCAAGTCTGAACTGCAGCCAATATGTAAAGGCTAGCATCTTGTTGTAGATGGGTTACACACAAAGGAAGACATACAAAATGAGATGTAATATTAAGCTTAATCTGTTCTTATAAATGCATTAAAATTTTAGATCAGGCCAAATGATACATCTAGGGTTACTGCTTTCTGTAGATTGGAAAACCTCTGGGGACCTGTCCATCCATGTAAGAGGTCTAAGCCAGGATGCATTAGGTATGTAGGCCCAATACACTTCTTGAACTACAGGAATACCCAAAGAAGCTACTAGAAGATTAGAAATTACAAAGAGAAGATTATCAGGTGATTGAACCAAACCCTGGTTGTTAACTAGGTCTCCAGCCTCAGTAACGGGCTGTTGCAGGCCTTCCCAGAAAGGTGGATGTTGGGTTCATCGCTTGAGGTCTCGTCAGAGAGCTTGATGTGTTGTGTAGTTGGTTTGGATTCTGGCCACGGAACAGCTCTGATGGTCATAATGTCTCTCAATTTTCTGTGGAAATGTAAGTATAACCTTGGCCCCAATTTCAAAGTGATGCCAGACCGTTCCAAACACCTGTTTGGAGGTCACGCTAAGCCGATTTCAGAAAAGTTAAAATATGTGTAACAAAGTTTTAACTCTGTGTTCCACCTTCCTTTTTCTGGACAAGTTGATATTTTAGTTTAGGAAAAGTGTATTGAATTATTATTTGGCCTTGGAATTATGGAGGGTCCCTGTAACATGCTTTGTCTTCATTAGCAAGAAAACCCTAGGGCCGGGGAGATAGCTCAGTAGAATAAGTGCTTGCCTGGCAAGCACAGGGTGCTGAGTTCAATCCCCAGTACTATAAAAAAAAAAAAAAAAAAAGAAAGAAAACTGAAAGTTTTTACTAATGTAAGCTAGGCTGATACCAGGTTTTAATGTTTGCAACATTAAGTTATCAAAGGCTGATGTGCAATATTGTAAGATATGTTGATTTTGTTTATCTGTATGACAGCGTGGGGTACATGTGAGTATGTATCTATAAAAGCGTTAATATATTTAGGTTTTTTAAAAGACAAAATATGGGTAATAAACATTTGCCATGACCAGGTGGTTCTAAGACCTCTGGGGTTGTACCTTTGCTTAGGAATAGGCCTAGGAATGAGCTGACAAGCAGGACATAACGTCACAATTTGTCTAGTTTGGCTCTGATAATTTTACATTCCTTTTACAAAGGTTTAGAATTTTGAGAAACAAATTTATGGGGTTGTGTTGCTTGATCAAAAATGAAAATCAGATCTACAATAGCATCAGCATTATAATTAGCTGATGATAACAAACCTGGGAGATTAGAGTGAGATCTCATAAGATCAAGAAAGAATGTGGCGGTTCTACTTAATATGGTTCCTAGCAATTCTAAAAACAGTTCCAATAAAGTAGGTTTGAGATTATTCGATTGCAATAATTCTCTTTAATGTTGATAAAATCCTTAAGTTTTCCTGTGGAGTACAAATGCCCTTCATTATAAATTCAATTTTATATGTTTTTTGTTCGATTAAAAGCAGGATTGCCAGGCACAGGGGTCAGGGGTTCCATCCCCAGGCCTGTCTGCTGGCCCTGCCCCCAGGGCATGCTAAAACAGCAATGGAGACTGAGTACCATGGCACAAGCCTGTAGTCCCAGCTCTTTTTTCTTTTTTTTTTTTTTTCTAATTTTATTTATTTATTTATTTGTTTGCTTGTTGTGTTTGTTTGTTTCTTTCTTTTTTTATTTATTTTGTGGCGGCTCAGCCTGCCCTGGTGGTGGGGCTGGTGCAGCATGTGGTGCCGGGGATCGAACCGCAGTCCTTTCAGTTGCCTGAGCTTTCCTAAGTAGGCGCTTTAGACCACTGAACCATCTCGCCGGCCCCTGTAGTCCCAGCTCTTGGGAGGCTGTAAACAGGGATCTGTAAACAGATCACTATGAGTCCAATCTAGTAATGAGACCTTGAATACCCTGTAGACCTTTCCTAAAAACCACTAAAATAAATAAATAAATAAATAAATAAATAAATAAATAAATAAAAGCAGAATTGTAAGAGTACAGCACTGGGGGCTGGAGAGATAGCACAGAAGAATAAGTGCTTGCTTTGGTAAGCTCAAGGGCCTGAGTTCAATCCCAGGTTCTACAAAAAATAGTACAGCTCTGCAAGTTTTTAGCTAAGCCTTTGTTTTTTTGATATGCCATCTTAGCCATCATCCTGCTATCTGGTAACCCAACTCTGAGTCTCCAAAGTAAGTAAGAGAGGGGGCCGGCGAGATGGTTCAGTGGTCTAAAGCGCCTGCTTAGGAGGGCTCAGGCAACTGCGGGGACTGCAGTTCGATCCCCGGCACCACATGCTGCGCCAGCGCCACCACCAGGGCAGGCTGAGCCAGCCACAAAATGAATTAATAAAGAAACAAACAAACACAACAAGCAAACAAATAAATAAATAAATAAAATTAAAAAAAAAAAAAAAAGTAAGTAAGAGAGTGTCCTATTCTTTCATGAGGTCTATGCACCATAGATTGATGGGCATGGGTGTGATAAATGGTGTTTTACCTTCCTGTTTGGTCCAGCAAGATAGCTCAGCAGTCTAAAGTGCCTGCTTAGGCAAGCTTAGGCAGCTGTAGGGACCGCAGTTCCATCCCTGGCACCACATGCTGTGCCAGCCCCACTGCCAGGGCATGCTGAGCTGGCCATAATATAAATAAAATAAATAGTTTAAAAAAAAATAATACCTTCCTAGCCAGGCGTAGTGGCACACACTTGTAATCCCAGCACTTGGGAAGCTGAGGCAGGAGGATCAGGGTGAGTTTGAGACCAGCCTGGGCTACAAAAGTGAGCCCAAGGCCAGCCTGAACTGCATAGTGAGACCCTGTCTCAAAAAGCCAATAATAATAATAATAATAATACCTTCTTGTCCGTCAGGGCCAATGTATGAAAGAGGCAGCACACTTTGTGCGACAGATTGAGGAGATCCTAAGCCTATCAGAGCTGTGGAGACGGGTATAGTTAGCCAAGCAGATGGCCAAGATGAACTATTGATTATAGTAACCTCAGCTCCTGTATCCATCAGTCCAGTAAAAGATTTCCCTTTAAACAATGTCACAAATAGTTTTAGGAATCAAAATACTCTGGGAAAAAATCAAATTCTGTGCTTAAAGGCTCTTCCCTACCAAGTTCACATGTGGGGTTAAGGGCAGAAGTAGAAATTTCAGTGGGAATTAAATTTGGCTTCTCTCCCTACAACCAATGAAGACAAGAAGCTACTGGTACATCTAATTTTGAACTCTTGAGTGGTTCTTCATATGAGGCACCTAAGGTCTCACTTTGCACCCTTGCACCCATCTGGGTAGTGGGATCCTTGTTTGTCTGATTTGAATTGGGTATAACTGGCTTAACTGAGTCCAAATCATGGCAGTACTGACCTTTATTTTGTTATTGCTGCTGGGGCCCTCAGTTTGGGCACATGTTGTTTCTCAGCAACACTCTGCCCTTTTTTTTTTTTTTTTTGTGATACCAGGGATTGAACTCAGGAGCCTACGCTGGCCAGGCAAGCGCTTATTCTACTGAGCTATCTCCCTGGCCCCTTTTTTTTTGTCTTTTTGAGACAGGGTCTCACTACGCAGTTCAGGCTGGCCTTGAGGTCACTTTTTATAGCCCAAGCTGGTCTCAAACTCACACTGATCCTCCTACCTCAGCCTCCAAAGTGCTGGGATTACAGGTGAGCACCACCACGCCCAGCAGTCTGCCATTTTTATGAAATTTAGACCTACAATCTTTTGCCCAATGAAAACCTTTCATACAGTGTGGACACAGTACCAGGTAAATCCACTGAGAGCCCAGCACTTTTATAGGCCATGGGCTACACCAGTGAGTATGTCCTTGATACAAAGGAAGAATGAAACCTCCAACCTGAAAGATACCTGGGTGAGTTTGTGTTCTTGAAAATGGAGGAATGAAATTTAGGAACAAACAGAGGTCAAGAGCAGAATATTTACTGAGAAAAAGAAAGCTTTTGTCTGAGAGAAGGGACAGAAGGGGAACCCGAGCAGGTTGCCTGGGAAGTTGCCTTTTCTAGGGGTTTTATAGAGCAAAATCATGTGGTAAGGAGGATTAGAGGTTAAAGTCATGGGAACTCGCTTAGGTGGCCATGAGGTGGGACAAAATCTATGGTCAACCAATGAGATCTCAAGCACCATTGCTCAGGTAAAATTAATTAAAATCAAGATCCAATGGGAAAGCAAGTCACTCAGCAAGCGGGCAATACCATCTATTGGGCTTGGGCTCGTGACTTTCTGGCTCTTTCAAGGTGACTGATACTTATTTAGCTTATCAATCCCTGATGCCCACCCTTAGGGAAGTATGTAGCTGCTTCTGTTTACTCTTGTCTTGAGATCCGGCCCATGGTGGAGGAGGGGCTGTCCATAGCTATAAAGTCACTTTGTCTTCCATGTCATCCTTGAGGGCCTGGCCCTGTCTAACTGCCTATTGATGGGTCCAGCCCATGTGGAAACTGGCTGAGTCACCATGGTGACTCCACAAGGCAGTGATGAGCACAGAACAACTACCTGCCTCTTCTTCCCAGCACACCCTTCATCCAGGCACTAAGATGATCTCCTTCACTTCCCAGGATGATCTCCAGTGAGCCCTCCCAACATCATTACCTCACCTGCCAACGTCCTTCTCCCTTTAGAAACCTATCCATGTAGCTGCCCTCCCTGTGCCCCAAGGATTCCCTGCGGTCCTCCCCAGTCCGCAATAAAAGCCTCTTTTATCTCTTCTGTCCCTTTGCTGTGCCACTGCCATCATTGCCACCATCACTCCTGAGTGAACCCTATCACCTATAATATTTCTATCTAATTTAGCTACCTACAACATCCTTGCTTGCCCTAATTAAAACATTTGACCATATCAAATTTATTAGCAAAGGGCTGGGATATAGCCTGTGCCGTAAGTGCAGAAGCCTGGGTGGTAGACTCAATATTTTGACATGTATGAAAGTAAGCCCAGCCGGGCGTGGTGGCGCATGCCTGTAATCCTAGCACTTGGGAGGCTGAGGCAGGAGGATTGGTGTGAGTTTGAGACCAGCCTGGGCTACAAAAGTGAGTTCAAGGCCAGCCTGAACTGCATAGTGAGACCCTGTCTCAAAAAGACAAAAAATAAAAAAAGAAAGTAAGCCTATAAATCCTTTGTATGAAGGGCCTGAGTCTAAGGGTCTTTTACAGTCCTCACTGGCATTCTCATATGCCAGCTGACAAATAAGTATTTTAGCTTCATTGTTGTGTGAAATCTGCCTATTTACAGCTTCTTGCAACCTTGCCACAAATTGGATGTAAGTTTT
>PVKN010037198.1:0-11285 GCA_004027915.1 Capromys pilorides
AAAGAAAGAAACAAGCAAACAAATAAATTAAAAAAAAAAAAAAAAAAGAAAAAGAGCTTTAAAAATAACTCTTTTAAAAAAATTTTCATGGGGCCGACGAGATGGTTCAGTGGTCTAAAGCACCTGCTTAGGAAAGCTCAGGCAACTGCAGGGACTGCGGTTCAATTCCCGGCACCACATGCTGTGCCAGCCCCACCACCAGGGCAGGCTGAGCCAGCCATAAAACAAACAAACAAACAAACAAACAAGCAAATAAATAAATAAATAATTTTCATGGATGTTCCCCTTGAATCATATTGGCACAACCAGTGGTACCCAGGTCATACTTGACAAAATAGCTGGTGTCAAAAGGGTATAATATGGAAAAGGCCAGGGATGTAGTTCAGTGGCATTGCACCTGTCTAACAAGCGCAAGTGCCTAAATTTGATTCTTGGTATAAAAAAATTGGATAAAGAGGTTATAATATGAAAGAGCTCCCAATGGGCAAAGTTGGAACACAGAGCAATGAGGTAAAGTCTAACTCTGCCTGTACCACACACAAGCTTATAGCCTTGGTTAAGTCAGCAGGCTCCTGGAAGGGCATCTCATCATGCAAGAAGAACATAAGCCCTGCCTTCTCTACCAGAGCTCCTGCAGACCACACAGCAGATGCCCCTCAACTCATAGAGTACTTCACATCTCCCATATTTTCTATGTACAGTTCTATGTGATCTCCAACAAGTTTCCCCATGTTAAAGAAAGATGAATTTTTCCTTCTTACACTATGGATGGAAGAACTGTTAGTCTCCTTGTTAGCTGACTTAGTGTTGCTAAAGGACTACAGACAGTTGGTGTCTGGGAAGGAGCAGAGGCAGTTGTCCTCTTTTAGGTAGAGTAGCTTTGCCAGTCTGGCCCTTTGATTCCTTTTCATAATTCTCGTGATCTGTGTAGGCATTTGAGTTTCTGCTCCATGATGTGCTTCTAACTCCTGGTTCACATGCTAGAGCTAGCTCGCAGACCTTTGGTCTGGGAACTGTACTCCTGGAGTTCCTCAGTGACAGCCCACCCAGGTTTTCAGTGGCCTTTTGGCCTGGACATCTCTGATCTCATAGGCCTTCCCTTCTCAGAGCACTGTGAGTTGTTTTTTTAAGAGTAGGAAGTTATACTGCGGGAGAGACAGCTTCTGAGAGACCTGGAAGAGACCTGGAAAGTGGATTCCCTGAGATCTATAGCTTGTCCCTTAGTTGGCTTACATTCTGAGTTTTGATAGTTTTGTGTTTTGAGTCCTTGAGGCAGAGACATGCACTGAGACCTCCTGGTTCAAGGTCCAGTGTAGAGCTTAGGGTTCTGAAATGAACTAGAGAGGCTTTATAAAGGAGATTCTTGCAGTGTCTTTAGGAGGTTATAAGGAAAAGGTAGAGGGTCACTTGTTTCTTTGTAATTTTGAGACAGTATCTTTCTACATTGCCCAAGTCAGCTTTAGACTTGTGGTTTCAACAGGTTGCCCCCACTGTGGCCAACCAGAGATGTGTGGAGGACTCCCATGCCAACAGACTACCAGCAGTCAAACCCTGGCTCTTACATCTCATAGCTCCTGACCCTGGACAAGTCACCAGACCGCTTTGTGCTTGATTGCCTCATGTCCAGAAAGCGATCCATGCTTGTAATGCCAGCATTTGGGGAGGTTGAAAAAAGAGAATTGCCAGTCTTAGGCCAGTTTGAGCAATTTAGTAAGACCCTGTCTCAAAGAGCTGACTGGGCATAAATGCCCCCTGGATTATGTCCACAGTAAAGTGGGTGGAGAATCATTTTAGAAGGAAAATTGTGAGGTTCAAATGAAATATTGTACATAAAGTTTTCACTTCAGTGCTTGGTGTGTGCCCTGTCATCACTATATTAAGCCCACAGTCCTCTAATCACATCATGGCCTGAGCTGTGCTCTCTACTGGATACAACCTGTCTGTCCAGATAAATTTGATTGCTCCTGAGGGGTGACACAGGGTCACGATGAGAAGCTGTGGACCCTGAAGTTGTGCATCTCTGTCACTCTTGCTGTGTATCCTTACATGAGTGAGTCATTTTCCAGAATCCCCATCTGTGCAGAGAGATGATAAAGTGCCAACCCCGCAGCAGGGTCTGTGCTGTCTGGGCGGGACGCAGTTCCACGGACTCCCGTCACCTCGGGTGTCTTCCAGAATCTGCCACAGAGGGGAGCGCGCTATCCCCTCTGTAGGAGCTGGTTGCTCAAGACCGGTGAGGAGGATCAGGGTCTGGGCAACAGCAGGAAAGCAGAGAGCACAGGGAGTTGCTGATAGGCTGGGATCGTGTCTATGGCTGCCATGGCAACGCCTGCTGGGCGAAAGAGGTGGGGCGGAACTGAACTAGGTCCTGCCCCAGCCAGTCCAAGCTCCGCCCAGGATGAGGCTGAGAGGCCGGAAAAACTCTGACACCTGACTGGTTTCTTGGGTGCCTGACCACCTACAGCTCACCACCCCTACGGTGTCTGATGGCCACAGACCCCAACACTGCCTGATAACCGAGTCTGTCTGGCTATGTCTGACTGAATATAGATTTTGTGGGTGCCTGACAGACCAGAACTGCCAGCTTTGTCCACTTGACCGCAGTTGACTGACCACGCTTACCTGGCAGACAGACATCTGGGCCTGATGAAGTGTGCCTGACCCAGGCGGCCTAACTGCACCTGATTGAACAGACCCCACCTGTGCCTGACAGCTGTAACTGACTGGCTGTGGTGGCCTGTGCCCAATGGAGCAATTTCATTTGTACCATCTGCTTGACCATATCTGCTCAAGGGGCCTGGATGGACTGATTGACTTGGACCACTCCTGGACCTGAGTGCCCTGGCTGGCTCCTGGAGACCACTGTGCCAGAGCCCACCTCTCCACAGCAGTGAGATGTGCAGGCCAACTGTCTGCCAGACTCTCAGCCCCAGTCTGCATGGACTTTGCTTCTGCCTCTGACTTGCCTGACTGAGTCTGCCTGACAGACCAGCCTGTCCCATATCATCAGTGATTGACCACCCCTGCCTGATGGATGCTCACCACCCCTGGCTGCATGTGTCCTGCACATGGTAGCCATTCAATAAGTGCTGGTTCATTCAGATTGCCTGTCTGAAGGGCATCTGATCAACTGCACTGAACTGACAGGGCCCTAAAATTTCTTCCTCTGATTCATGGCTTCTTTTACCCCAGTTGCCTGACAATTACTTTTCAGGTATTGCTTGTCCAGCTTCTTCAGCATGGACATTTTCAGCTGTGATGGTGGGCCTCAGGAATACAAAGCAAGTGCCCCAACTGGAAAGGGGGCAGGCAGTAGGAGTAGCCAGGTAAGGAACAGCTGCAAGGGTCTGGGAAAAGGCTGCAGCCTCACAGCCTTTGAACACAACACTTCGATTCTTTACCAGAGTTAGCACCTGGACGAGTTGGCTTAAGTGCCTTCAGGGGAAAAATGCATAACTTTGCAAACCTTTGTTTATTTGTTTCTATATTAGGGCTTGAGCTCACAGCATTCAGACTTTTAAACTTTTTTTTTTTTTTAATTTTATTTATTTATTTATTTGTTTGCTTGTTGTGTTTGTTTGTTTCTTTCTTTATTTTATTTTGTGGCTGGCTCAGCCTGCCCTGGTGGTGGCGCTGGCGCAGCATGTGGTGCCGGGGATCTAACCGCAGTCCCCGCAGTTGCCTGAGCCCTCCTAAGCAGGCGCTTTAGACCACTGAACCATCTCGCCGGCCCCAGACTTTTAAACTTTTAAAAAATTTTTGAAACTGGGTCTCACTAAAGTGCCCTGGCAGGGCTTGGACTTGCTATCCTCCTTTGTCTAAGTCCCTCAGTGCTGGTATTATAGGTATGTACCACCATGCCTAGCTATCTTGCAAACCTTTTGTTCCTCCGTGTTTGAGGGCAATCTCTATCAGTGCTTCTGTTCTTTGGAAGGAGCATCCTTCGCACCTCCAATCTCCATAATTAAAATGTCCCCAGTTGTGGGGATCCATTGGTCTCTCAGTGTGATCTGTTGTACCCAGGGAGAAACGGCAGCAGGAATGAGGAAAAGATGGACAAGAAGACAAGAGTGGGGTCAGGTGGTGGCCCAGGCAAGGTGACCCCAGCACTACAATAGGGTTTGCTTATACCTTTGCAAAGTTAGTAACATGTGACACAAGGTTACCTAGTGACTAATAGCAGACTTCAACCAGTCAGGATACTTATTTCAGGGCTGAGGCAGCTTCACTGCTTCAGGCACTGAGGCCTGGTCCCTCTTTCATACATTTGACCAATTTCCAGCTTCCATGGCTCCCAACACCCAGTGTGTGTGTGGCGTGTGTGTGTGTGTTTGTGTGTGTGTGTGTGTGTGTGTGTGTGTGTAACAACCAACCAAACCCATGGAAAACTTTCTACTCTGCAAAGAAAGGTTCTGTACTAGAACAGGGTGTGGGGGAGTAATCATTAGAACAATTCTTTTTTTTTTTTTTTTGGCCAGTTCAACCTGCCCTGGGGGGTGGGGCTGGCGCAGCATGTGATGCCGGGGATCAAACCGTGGTCCCTGTGGTTGCCTAAGCTTTCCTAAGCAAGAGCTTTAGACCAATGAACCATCTTGCCCACCCTAGAGAAATCCTTTTTTTCAGAAGCAAGCATGTCACTTGGATAGGTGGGCTATGAATTATATATGTTGCTATTAAAACCAATAAAATGAGGGCATAGACTAACTTATCTCAATCAAGCTCTAGCGTACTAAGATATTGTCTCTTTATCAGTAGCAGGGACCTGGCTTCCTCACAGATTTCATCATAAGCTAAGAGCCCTCACAGCATGAATTTGGTATGAGAATCACAGCGTAGGCCATAGGGATTCCCAAGAGGCTAGAGAAAGGCTACAACACGTTATGTAGAATACTTCATACCTCTTTTATTTATACATTAATTTAAAAAGTATTTGAGTACCATGTGTCAGCCACTGTGCTACAACTCTCAGTCTACTCTCTTAGGCTCCCGGCAGTCTTGCATCCCTCAACTTTGGTCCCTTCAGGGCCAAGTACTGAGCACCCACTGCTTTCATCCTGAGCTACCTGTGCAGTTAATGTACAAGAGTAGTAAAGTGCGGTGCTCTCAAGGTGTGGCTCCTTGACCATTAGCATTAGGATCACCTGAGAACTCATTAAGATACAAATTCTCATGCTAGGGTTGTAGCTCAGTGGTAGAGTATCTGCCCGGCATTCTTGTGGTCCCCAGTTCAATCCCCAGCACCACTGGAAAGAAAAAAAAAAATCAAGGATACAAATTCTCCAGCTCCATTGTAGATGAATTAGAAATTCTTAGGATAGCAGGGCAAAGAATACACACCATAATTCCAGCAAAAGGATAGTGAGTTTGAGGCCAGCTTGGGCTACATGGCAAGAGCCCATCTACAAATAAGCAAACAAACTTCTTAAGTTTATAAGCAGCCAGCTGTATTTTAACAAGCCCTCTAGGTGATGCTGAAGTATGAGAATCACTGGTAGAATGATTATATTGTCAGACAAACCCTCTTGGAATCTCAATTCTACTACATAAGAGCTATATGATTTTGTCCAAGTCATTAAATCTTTCGTGCCTTGATTTTCTCATTCTCATCATCACCATAATTATGATTGCCTTAAACTGTTGTTGTATTAAGTCTTACAAAAGAACTTAACCTACAATTTCTATTCTAGGATTGTATCCTGGGGACATATTTATGCTGAATGATGTATGTACAGGATGTGCACTTATATATTATTTATAATAGAAAAGAAACACCCTATATCTATCAGTAAGCGATTAATAAGTCATGGTCCTGCCATACAAAGACTGAAGCAGAGCTTTATATTTGTGCTGGGGATGGAAACCAGGGTCTTGGGCACTCTACCACCCTATCACTGTGCTCCATTGCCAACCCTGAGACAGCTCTTTATATACTTATGGAAAAAGATCTACAGAATTTCCAAGCTTTTTAAAAAAAAGTGCAGGACAGTGGATCTACTATCTTCTTATTTCTGCAAAGAAAAATAATCTATAAAATCTTTTTATTTTCTGTCCTGGGAATTAAGCCCAGGAAGTATTGAGCTACATCCCCAGGCCTTTTTATTTTTATTTTGAGACAGGGTCTAAGTTGGCCTCAAATTTGAAATCCTCTTGCCTCAGCCTCCTGAGTACCTGGAATTACAAACTTGTACCACTGTGGGCCCAGCAAGAATCCAGAAAAATAAATAAATAGATGAATGAATAATTGAATAAATAAATAAATAATAGAAGAAAAGAATCTAGAGAATCTTTATGTAGGCCTAGCTGTATATGGGAATAGACTATATATTCAAAGTATAGTCAAGAGACTAATAGCTGCAAGAAAAAAGTGAGTGGTTGGAGATATGAGAATGATGGAGATTTATTTTTGTATTTGATCATAGCCAAAAGTCAATAAATCAAAGCTGTTTTTACCATACATTCATTTCTTTTTTTTAAAGATGAGATACAACTTTTTAAAATTTCATTTATTATTATTATTTTTAAACCTCATTTATTTAGTTGTGTTATGGCTGGCTCAGCCTGCCCCCGGGGGGAGGGGGGGGAGGCTGATGCAGCATGTGGTGCTGGGGATTGAACATTGGTCCCTGTGGTTGCCTAAGCTTACCTAATCAGGTGCATTAGACCACTGAGCTATCTCTCCAGCCCCTCATTTCTTTTTTTTTTTTTTTTCTGTTCGTCTGTTTTCTTTTTTTTATTTAAAATTTTATTTTAAAGAGTAAATACAGCAGAAACAAAGATAGAAAAACAATAACAAGCAAGAGTACATATAGTGCAGAATTTCAAAACAAGAACAAAAATTTAACAATGGTTGTATTACATATTTTCATCATCAAATCTGTTTAGATTAATAGATATAGGTATGTAAGATTGATCAAATAAGTAAACATTAACACTCTCAATAAACCTTAATTTTTTTCATACATTCATTTCATAACTTAAATTTTTGCAGTGTGTATATGCATTTCCTATCTATAAAACTAAAATTTAAAAAAAGTGTTTAAAAAGTAGCTCAGAGCTGGGGAACAGAACTCTCTAATAGAGTACTGGCCTAGCATGTAAGAGGCCCTGGGTTTGATCCCAAGCACTGCAAAATAAGGAGGCTGAGGGAGGAGGATCATTGTGAGTTTTAGGCTAGCCTGGGTAACATAGTGAGTTCAAGACCAGCCTGAACTACATAGTGAGACCCTGTCTCAGAAAATGAGTGAATTCACCACCTGACCACCCCCCGCAAAAAGAAAATGAATGAATGAATGAATGAATGAATGAATGAAGCTTGTGCCCAGTAGTAGTGATGGTGATGATGGCTGTTCCACAGCTCTGGGTAGGTGATTCTCTGCAGGAATGCAGTGCCAATGGAGTTGTGTGGAGCTTGGCCACAGTTCACAAACTGCCATCTCAACCTCCCAGTCTCTCCGCTTCATTCTGCACAGTCTGTGTTTATCCAGAGAGTACTTGAGTTTTGCAGATGGACAAGGGCTTCAAGATTCTCTGGCATAATGTTTTTATTATCTCTTTGGTTCTGGAGATTAAACCTAGGGTCTTGTGCATACTCAGCATGTACTAAACTACATCCCTAGCCCTGGAACCCTTTTATGTTAAAGATGAAGAACCCAAACCACAAAGAAAGGCTATAATTGTGTACACGTATAATCCCAGCACACAGGAGATTCAGGCAGGAGAATCCTTGTGAGTTCGAGACTAGCCTGGACTACAAATTGAGCTTAAAGCCAACCTGAACTGCATGGGGAGACCTTGTCTCAAAAAAAAAGAAGAAGAGGAAGAAGAAGAAGAAGAAGAAGAAGAAGAAGAAGAAGAAGAAGAAGAAGAAGAAGAAGAAGAAGAAGAAGAGAGAAAGAAAGAAAGAAAGAAAGAAAGAAAGAAAGAAAGAAAGAAAGAAAGAAAGAAAAGCTATGTAAGCCCAAGGCTATCCAGAGAATTGGGCCCATTCTAGAGCATTTCAAACCATCAGAAAACTAGCCTCTAAACTTTTGCTTGCAAACACAAGGTCCTGGGTTTGATCTCTGGTGCATAAATAAACAAACAAACAAACAAACTTGGGCTTTTACCCAAGTACTGCTCTCTTTGACTTTTCTAAAACTAGTCTTTGTTTAATTCCCAGCCAAACTTTCCAGCCTTATTTTCCATCCTTTCCTATATCAATCCTCTACCCTAGTCAAACAGATCTCTTCAGTGACCCCAAAGGTTCCTGGTTTCTAGACACCACACCTTGTTAGTGTTGTGCATGCTGCCTGAAAAGCTTTTGTTCTTACTGTTCTCTTGTGGAGGCTCTACTACACATGGAGGCTAAGCTTAAAGCATACCTCCTCCGGGAAGTTTTCCCTGATTACTCTAGGTCACATGGATTTTTCCCTCCCCTGAATTAATCTTGAAATTTCTTATGAAATTCCTGCATGTTAAGAAGAGTACAGGATGATTGTTTTTGCCTTGAGTCATGGGAAGGGAGTAGGACAGAGCCAGTTCCTCATCCCTGCTTCTTGAATTTTTGCAGCATGTGAAATTGGGCAAATGACCTTAGTCCTCCTTATTCTCTCAGGGAAGCCCTGGGTGAGGATGCCACTAAGCTGACTGGAGCCAGGAGCTGATCGCAGAAACCTCTGGGCCTGTTCCTGCCCTCATGTTTGCTTGGCCCAGAGGCCCAGTGTGATGAAACCCGGCCCTGCTGCCGAGCACCTTGGGAGGCCTCCTTCCAGGGCCCCTCTGTGCTCAGACAGTGGCCCTTTGTGGACAAGAGGAGCCAGACTGAAAGTGGAGCCGCTGGAAGCTCTCCCCCTCTCTGCCTCCAGCGGCCTGCCTCCGCCAGCACTCAGGGGCCATTCTGCCCCTGGGTGGCCTCTGCTCTCAGTCTGAGGTTGGCAGAATGAGGTAGGGCCTGCAAGCTAGGCTGGAAGGGTCAGCAGGGGTTCTGTCAGGATGGCCTCCTGAGCCAGAACGCCCCTTCGCTCAGACTGCTGAATGTGGGTCTCTCCGAAGAGGAGACTGGTTCCAGACAGGTCGGATCGACATTTTCACCATATCCACCTACACCACGGTTTCCTGGGATGTAGGGCCAGACCTTCTGATGTGCTTTGTTGCTTCTGCCTACAATGTACTGACCCCTGTACTCACTAAGAGATGGGGAATCCTACGATGCAATCTCAGGCCTGGTGTTGTATAATCAGGGTAAAGGGAGAGAAGTGCCTAGATCAGGGACAGCAGTGTGGAGTGGGTAAGAGGATGCTCTGCTAACCTACTGACTGGCTGAGTGACAGAAACTACAAGTTTCCCTTTTGTCTGGCTGTTTCTCAGCTGCAAAATTATGGAGCCAGACTATATGGATGTCAGGGATTTTTACAGCTCTGATTTTTCCTAATGTGCTCAAAGAGAAGAAAGGGAGAAGCCAGACTGGGCTGGAGGTAGATAACTGGCGTCTTCGCTCTCAGAGGATTCACCAGCAGTTGCCTGGCAGCCTCTTCTCTGCCACCAGGTTCCCCTCCCCCTCCACTTCTCCCTCATTTTTTCCACCCCACTTTGAGGGCTTCTTCTGATGTGACCTAGAAGATGTTTGAATTAGATTTGTCTTTTCTTTTGTGCCTAGGGTGACACTGGTGGAGAGGGAGGAGTGTCAGGAAATAAAAGAGGAAAATTCGGAAGGAAGGGTGGAATGGAAGGAATTACGAAAAGAAGGCTCAGGAAGAGTGAAAAGGAAGGAAAAGGGAGAGGAGAGAGGAAGTAGGGAGGGTGGAGGTAAAAATAAAAGGGCAGAGTGAGACAGAGAATGAAAAACGTCCAGATGGAAGGGAAGCATGGAAGAAGACTGAAAAAGCAGAGAGCCTAGCAACATGCACAGTGGGAACAAGCGGGACGTTCCAGGACTGTAGTTTGATTTGGCTGGAGATGAGTGTGTGAAGGTGGACAGAGCTAGAACTAGACTAGGAGATCCTGTGGAGCAGACTGATGATTTTCAATCTTGTATCTCGTTTTCTTCTCCTTAAGCCTCCGGTGATAAACAAGTAGAGGCCCAGAGGAACTTTTTCATTCATCCTGCAACAAGGGACTTCATTTTATATAGCTCCATATCCCCAGGGAATATCACAGGGTCTGCGCCTAAAAGGTAATCAGTCTATCTTTTTTTCTTTTTTTGTGGAACCGGGAATCAAACTGTGGGCCTTGCACTTGTGCCCCTGAGCTATCTCCCCGGCCACTAGTCAGTCTATCTTGGTTAAAATTGAGCTCTTGGAGGCTGGGCATGGTCATGCATGCCTGTAATCCTAGCACTTGGGAGGCTGAGGTGGGATAATCTTATGAGTTCAAGACCAGCCTAGACTATAAGTGAGCTCATAGCAAGACCCTGTCTCAAAAAGGCAAAATAGTGACTAGGGGTATAGCTCAGTGGCATAAGTGCTTGCCAGGCAAGTGCAAGGTCTTGATTTAGATCCCTAGTACCACACACACACCAAAAACAGAACAAAAATACCCCGAAGGGTCAAAAAGGGGAAATAAACAAACAAATATATAATTGAGCACCTGGAGAGAGCAGCAGTTGAGCCCATCACACAGAGAATATGAAAATAACATATAACAAAGTAGAAAGTGGGCCTGCAAGATAGCTCAGCAGTCTAAAGTGCCTGCATAGGCAAGCTTAGGCAAGCTCAGAGACCGCGGTTTGATCTTTGGTACCACATGCCACACTAGCCTTTCCCCCAGGGTGGGCTGAGCTGGCCACAATAAGAAAAAAAAAAAAAAAAAAAAAAGGTAAAAAATGCTATGCAAAGAAAGGTGCAGATAAGCCAGGCTGTGGTGGCGCATGCCTGTAGTCCCAGCACTTGGCAGGCTGAGGCAAGAGGATCAGTGCAACTTTGAGACCAGCCTGGGCTGCAAAAAGTGAGCTCAAGGCCAGCCTGAACTGCAAAACAAGACCCTCAAAAAAAGAAAGAAAGAAAGGTCCAGATAGGACGGAATACAGGAGGTCAGACAACAGTATTCAATGTGTCAATTATTATGAATGCACTACTAATGTGTTTTGAAACTATCATATTGTTATTTCTTATTAAAAATTAAAAATTAAAAAATATATAATGTTTTTAGAGATGTTCCTCTACATAATTGTTTTACTTTTCACATACTTCTGTAAAGCAGCACTGTCATCACTCCCCTTTTATAGTTGAGAAAAAGAAAATAAAGTTTGGATCATGATCTGTCAAATTTATTGATTTATAAATAAAATAACCTCTCTGAAAAAAAAAAAA
>PVKN010037199.1:0-11264 GCA_004027915.1 Capromys pilorides
CAAACCTGCAGGGAGGTATTTCACAAACTTCCTCAACAGAGTTCATATTGGGAGGTAATTAGCAGGATCCAGCCCGCTAGAAGGCATCTTACATAGAGAGGGTCAGTTCTGTTGTATAATTTGATGAGGGAATGTGCTTTTTGAGAGTTCAGACCACTATGAAGTTACACTTTACATTTAAATAGGGTGCTGCAAATTCTGTCACTATAGTAATGCAGGAGAGGCAGCAATTCCTAGTCATGAGGCACTATTAAGGTGATAAGATGCTGTTATACATTTGGAATTGGTCTAAGCACAGGACAGTCTTTTGGCCAACCCATTTGGCCTTACTTTCCTTTCCCATGCATTTGGTCTTTCCAGCCAAGATTTTATCCTGAGTTCTGAGACGAGAGATGGCAGTATGACCCAGTGGAGGGAGTGATTGCAGCAATGGCAATCAAGTTGGACAACACTTTTTTACATTCATTGTACTTGAATATTACCCTGCAGAGATCATTTCAAAAGAAAGGAAGAATTATCTGTACCAATATATGCACGGAGAGCTCTTCTTATGTCATGGATTCACAGTGGAAGAACTCTGAGTAATCCTGCAGTGAACACACCTTGTTAATTTTGTCCCAGAATTTTCAAAATGTATTTGACTTCATACTCCATTTTCATGTCTATTAACATGCCACTAAACTGCGTGAGGGTGTGGTGGGAGGAGGGTTGAATTCATTTTGCTAGAGGCAAACAATAGCATATATGAGATAGCATTATGTTTTTTCATTTCTATCAGTGCAGTGCAACTAGGTCAAATAGAAACTCACTTTTCCCCTAGATTTTTTAAAAAGCAACGCACATATCTACAGTGTGTGATTCTACTGACATGACTTAGTGTATAGAGTTAAGTAGAGGAAAAAAATAAACAGAATTCTATTTGGCCGGAGAAGGATATAATTCTGTTACTTGTGAACAAACTCAAAGTCATGATGTTAACTGAAATGAATCAGAGAGAGAGCAACTCTATGTAATACCACCCATATACTGAATACTGATTTAATAGAAATATAGAGTAGAATGTTGCTTTCCAAGGCCGGCAAGATGGCTTGGCGGTCTAAAGCCCTTGCTTAGGCAAGCTTAGGCAACTGCAGTGGCTGCGGTTTGATTCCTGGCACCACATACTGCATTAGACCCACCCCCAGGGCAGGCTGAGCCAGCCATGAAAAGAAGAGAATGTTGTTTTCCAGAGGTGTGGATATGAGGGAGAGGTAGGGCTGGTGAAAAGTTGAAAATAAAGTTACAGTTAGGTAGGAACAAGTTCTGGTGTACCAACACACAGCTGAGTGCCTATAGATAAAGATGATACACTGGGTTTTTCAAAATAACTGAAAGAGATAGATTTGAATATATGCACCACAAAGAAATACTAAAGATGATGAGGTTAGCTAAATGCCTGATTTTATCATTATTTGAAGTATACATATATGGAGTCACACTATACCACATAAGTACATGCAATAATTTTGTGTCAATTAAAAATAAAGTAAAAATGGGAAAATTGGAATTATCTAAGCTTAATGACTTAGCATTGTGTATGTCATTGGAGTCACTGCTATGAATGCCACTGATGATTCATACTGTCCAGAATGGGGGTGGAAATGGACAAACTGGAGGACACTGTGTCTAGCTTCAGTCCCGGGAAGGTCATAATCTTAAGAAGTTGCCTGCATTGGGCTTATTTTCTTTCTTTTGTTTACTTCTCCCAACATAGGTTTGTTAGGAAATAAAAACCATCTTGGTGGCTTGACGTTCCAAAGACGTATATCTTCATAATAGTAAGAAAAGGCGTAAGAGTTCCATGGGTTTAGAGGCAGTGGAATCCAGGACAGTCATGAGCTATCTCTTGTATCCCAAGTGGGAATGGAAGACATTTCCAAGCAGTGCTCCACACCCCTTGGCCTTCCACAACCATTACATTGACCTAGCAGGTGAACTGATTGAAATATTGCTTCAACCTCCCCTTCCTAATTTACTCCTGTGAAAGGGAGCACAAAAATGTAGTTTGAATCCTTTGTTGCTTTGGGCTTGATTTAGATGGTTAAGTAGCTCTGGTAGTCATGTGTTCAGAGGAATAGCTGCGATCTTGAAACATTATCTGCTCTACCCCCATTAATTCTTTAAAATTATGAAGTGTAACCAACAGAACTAAGTGTTTACTTGAGCTGCTGTGAAACTCTGTGTGTGTGTGTGTGTTTCCTTCCTCTTCTACCTACATATTCCCTTCTAGCTGCGTGAAGCAAGAGAAGGATCATCTTCTACCTTAGATCCTTTGGGTAGATCCACAAGGTAATTTGCACTATCAAGAGGCAGTGATGAAGCTTTGAGCAGAAGATAGGACAGAAAGGGAGAAGGTGAAAGAAGACAGAATGTAGTCTTACGTGGAGAAGGCATTGTTCTGTTTCTCACACCGGATCCCCTTGCAGTTGTTAGGCTCATCAATAGCTCTGGTCTCATAATAAAAGTAAAGTTGGTTCAGTCCATTGGCAAAAGCCAGCAGTACCAGGCAGTAGATAAAGAGGAATTTGAGGATATCAAGTAGCATGCGTCCCAAAGAGATTTGCAGAGGCCCTAAATGAGAGTTGGCTGTGAACAGGGATATGAGACGCAAGGAACTTAAAATGTTGGATATAGCGAAGAGTGCCTCTGCAATCAAAGTCGGGTGCCACATTTCCCATTCCTCCCTTGGACGAGAACCATTATACTGAAAAGAAAAAAAAAGAAACAGAAAAAGAAAAACAAGTGCACAAGATGAGAAGTACAGTGAGTTATTTATAAAACTCCCCTTTCTACCCTCCATCCCCAAATAAAGTCACCAAAACATGTATGAGTATTCATTTATACAAAAGCCCCTGTGTGAAGCATTATTTATTTCTTTTGCCCCATTTCATTAGTACAAAATACTAATGTATCTTCCTCCCACTCTCATCCAACTACATACTCAGCATATATACATAGCAGAATTAATTACAGAGAAATCATCTGGGATGACCACCTGTCGCTTTGTCCAAAGATAGCTTTTAACAGTGTGTTGAGCAGGTTGTTAGGGAATATCACTGAAATGGGGCACTGGTATACCCAAAGGAGTAGGGCTAAGGCATTTTTCTAATGAGGTTTTAAATCAGATCTACTTTCTCTGTCTTCCACTGGGTTCTGAGCTCCATGAGCAACTTGCAGTTACTGAGGAATGCAGCCTCCTTAGTGTGTGGTATTCACCGTAACTCCCCTGCTGGTTGCAGTTTGGAACAGATAGAGCATCCCTAGGAAGTCATTCGTCAGACAGATTTTGCTGAATCTTTGAGTTTGTAATGCCCACCCTCTTGCAAATGACACATCAACTTGCCAGGTAGCAAATTTACTGCTTTTCCACAGAGAAGCATATGGATGCATTTACTATTCTTTTGACATTCTTACACATTAGAATGTCCATTCAGCACAAATGAAAAACTAAGAGGTTAAAGAAGGGAATAGCTGGAATCGATAGGATTGGGCACACAGTTTTATATGTCTATCCCAACCTTCTAGCTTCTGGAATGTGGTAACTTCGTAGAAAGAGGACTTTGTTGAGAGGTCTGAGTTCCAACTTGGGTATTGTCACTTAAAATTGCCTGTATCTTTTACCTTTACCATAACAGAAGGATGGTGCCTACTCTTACCTGTATACATGTTTATGACTCTATATCCATATGCGAAAAACTGTGTACACCATAAGGGTTGATGTTATGGAAATATAAGGAGTGACTTATTGTTTTCCTAAGGACAGATGTAGATTTTACCTAGGATTCAATCTGAAACGTATTGCCTTGAATTCTCTTCTAAATATCACAATTTTCCAGAACTAACGTAAACACCTTTCCTGAGAAAATGTGTTGGAGGCCAGATTATATTATTAGCATTTCTAAAACATGCTTTTATTCCAAAAACTAAGGAAACTGGTGGTGTTAAAATCACTTGTGTGTATCCAGTATTCTTCTCTTTCAGATGAATTGGAAAAAAACATGCCGCATTTGTTCTTCTTTTACAGATACACTTTTAGGTGGCCAATCAGTTTTATGCATTCACGGCAAAACTCTAGTATTTCAATATGTTTTTTCTAAAAAATATTCACTGCATTGCTGTGAGTAGTAGGCATTGTTATGCCTGTTTTACAAGTGGAGGAACTGAAATCCAGAGAGGCAGGAGTGACTTGCTAAACATTTCAAAGAGAAGTTGGTAACAGAGCCAAGGCTAAACTCCAGGTTTCCAGACACTGAGTTTAGTACAGTTTCTGCTAAATGTTATTTGCATGATGGTTGATCTCACAGAACAGATGTTAGATAGGACCTTAAAAGGTTTGAGGGATATAAGACAACTAGGCTCTTTGCTGATAACAAAAACAGATCTATGTTTGAAAACTAGAAATAATCAACTGGAACATGCATAGTTTCTAATTTGGAGTTCGTCAGTCTCTATGCTGAAAACTGTAGCCACAGGGAAGTCCATGCCCACGAATTGGTGAATCTGGATTGAGACCATTCAGAATGAAAAATTTTTCTTATGGCAACTCTATACATTGCATAAAGATCTTTTGAGAAAACCATCTTAGTACATGAATTCAGTGACTAAATGTGAATCTCATTTAGCATAGGCATCAACAAATTTTTTCTATCAAGGGCCAAATGATACATATATTTAGGTTTGTGGGCTATGTGGTCTATTGCAGTCACTCAATACTTATCCTGCAGATAATAAATGAACAAGTGGCTATGGCAGAAGGGCAAGTTTGGTCCCAAAGACATAGTTTGTTGACCCCCTGATGTAACTTAATAGCTTTCACACTGTGTTCTTTCGTGCTTCTAGGTTTAGCAAAATCATATAGTTGTCATTGCGGGAGCCAAAGAAGGGGACTAGAAGATTCATTCTTCTATCCAAGCTGAGTCCTTGGTGCTATTTTATGTGATGAAGTTCTATGGATGTTTTCATTCAAGGATATAGTTCCATAGAAAACATGAAACGCCTGAAAAGTACTGATTTAGTCTAATTTGCTTGTTATAGGCAGAATGTAAAGCTTAGAGATATAAAGGGATTGTCTGTGATCATCTAGCTCATGAATACCAGAATGGGGATTTCAGATCAGTCATACTATGAGGCAAGTGATTTTCCTTATATTCTTTGAAACAGATTGCAATATGAAAATTGGCCTCCTTTTCTTTCAAAGGGGCATGAATTGCATTCTGTTAACCTAAAAGTAAAACAAAGAGAACCACTAAAATGTGGAGACTGAATAGTAGTAAGAATTTGAGCAAGGTTGTGTTTGTGGTCCAGTGCAGGGTGATGAAAAGACCACAGCTTAGTGGGTAGCAAAGTCCAGATTTATGTTGTGAATATGGAAGTGAGGTGGTAGTTATATCCAAGTGGTGCTAGTCCAGAAGACAAAAGTGATAGCTATTCTCCATGTGTAGGACTACCTGGGGAAACTAAGGGCCATTCTTATGTGTGTATTTGTTTCTTTTGTGTGCTTTGGTGTTGGTCTTTTGGTTTTGTTGCTGTAGAGCATATGAGGTGGAATATATGTTGTTAACTAATTTTTAACGCTAATAGAGGATTTTCTTAAGGATTTCCAGCTCATCTCTTGGTGCTTCTCTACGCTTTAGCACAACAGTGGTCTAAAACATGTCAGTGGTCCTGTAGTGATTGCTATAGCTTTATTTCATCATAATTGGCTTGGACTGCTTGGGAAGAGTCATCTCTGATTGGTTGTACTTCTGTGGATAAGTGCACCAGATTTTTCCAACTTACAAATTCTCATTACAAATCCCAGTCTAATACATAGCATGTGTTCTTCACATATCCTTTGGGTTATGTGGTAAGAGAGGCCTTAGGTATGAAATGGAATAATTTGTGTGATTAGCTAATGTTGAACATATATAGATACATTTTCATATCATTAATGTTAATTCATTTTCTCATCATTTATTCTAAACTATCCTGTTTAAACAAAATCTAGCAATTTTTTAGATTGGTAATTTATGATTTCTCAAAAGTATAAACAGTTAGGAAAACCAGGTCATTTAGTTGTCAGAGTGCTATAGTGATGCAGAATTCACCAAGCACATTAACCAAACACTCATTTTCCACACTATTTTTTTTCTTTTAAGGTAGTTGTAACTATGTGTTAAATGATCACTACATATAAGGCATACTTTTGGGTTCTTTTCAAAACTGTTTCATGGCCACATTCAATATTCATGCTCTATATATTTCTCAAGGGCTAAAAATTTGTGCAATATGCATATTAGTGATACAAAAATAGACTAAGTTGTTGGTGATTTGGGTACCTAGCATCTTCTCATTCTAAACCTAGTTAATGTGGAACGTGGTACCAAAAGACATGACTGACTAGATAGTCTTAGAGATGAGTTGTCATCCTTGGCTAGTCATGGAAAAGTTCAACTCACAGAAAAATGGAGCACAACTATCCCATTATTTTATAAATTCTAAACAGGAACTCAAACCTGTGATTATCCAGAGTGAGGCTTTGGAAAGAACTGGAGTCATCTGTACTTGAGCGCATGTGTACAGGCATTTGTGCTTGCGTGTGTGTGTGTGTATTGTCTGAGGTGGTACTGGAGCAGGGAGTGAAAGGTAAGCAAAAAGCTGGATTCATAACTACTTAAATAATTATCCTGGTGGTGGAATTGATGAGAGAGGCAGAAGCCATTCAAGTGTCTGTTCTGAGCCTCTTATAGGGAAACTTCTTGTTGTGTTACTTGTCACATGAGCAGCTGAGGAAGGTGAGAATGTGTAGCTTTGGGAAGGAATGATTCTGCTATTAAGAGAGAGATGATTGCATATTAGAAGCCTGTTAGGGAGCGGGAACTATCTTGTTTTGCATGATCCTGCAGGGTAGAGTGATTACCAATAGATGCCTTTTTTTTTTAAGAGAATAAAAATAGTAAAAAAATATAGAATTTTACTAAGCAAAATGATATAAATTTAGTAGTGGTTGTTATATTGCATACTGTTGTCTTCAAATTCATTGTTCAGATAACCAGAAACAGAAATGCAACATTGGTCAAAAATTATAACAATGTAAAAGGAGAAATTGAAATAAAATTAAGCAGTAACTGGATGTCTTTGTTTTATTTATTTATTTATTTATTTATTTATTTATTTAGTACTGGAAATTGAACTCAGGACCTTGCACTTGCCAGGTAGCCGCTTATGTTGCTGAGCTATCTTGCCAGCCCTCGATGTCTTTATTTTAGACAAATATAAAGTAGCTTTAAGTGAAGTGACAAGGGCAAGAGGAATTTATGGAGATCGTGAAATCAGTGAGTTTTCAGCATCTGTCCTATGGAAGCATCAGTGGGTCATGCTTTTGGTAAGAACACTGTAGAAAAAATTTAATCACAGAGCTCTGAAGACAGCTTTAACCTGAGAATCTAAAAAAATATAATGGTTAATTTACAAATTATACAATCCTCATTTTATTAGCTTACCCAGACAGTGCTTACAAACTACTGCAAGCATATTAATATGATGTTTCCCAACACAGATGAAAACATCATTATTGCTTTTTTCTAAACTCTTCATGTTCTCAAGAAAAAGCTTATTAACCAAAATCATTGCTTAAGAAAAATTCCAGACATTCTAGTTTACCTTAACATACGCCACAATTTTCAGGGAAATAGTTGCTAAGTAGAGGGAGTTCATTGCAAAATCCATCAGATTCCACCAATCATGGATGTATTCAGTAAATCCACCATCCCACATTTCCTTAATCTCTCCCCAAATGAAACCTGAAGAATGGAGGCAAAGAAGTTTATTTCTACATAGGAGCAGTCCTGGTTGTCACAGCAGGATCCCCCCAGTAAATAAAGATGAAATCAGTGTGTGAGTTGGAGTCAGTACAGTGAAGCTCAAGAGGTAGTAATTATTTACCTCTTTCTTACTTCCATGCCCAGTCTCAACCTTGTCAAACCTAACCGTCTTTTCCTAATGATGCTCATAACTTTTACTTTGCTGGGTATTACTCACTTTGAGCACAGTTACTGGAATGTTTTCGCAATTTTGTCTTTCTTTTCCCATTACAACTTTAGGTGCCTGATTCTACCTTCTTCCATTTTGGAACAGATGCAGTCTTATCAATAGAAATGGTAGATCAGCATTGTCCCAGAGTCCTTACTTTCCACTAAGTAGTGGAGACAATACTCCCTCATGAATTTTGAGGTAACCAAGTTGATCATACTCTAAATTAAAGGACTACTACACTAACCTAGAGGAAAAATGTCCTAGTTTGGAGCTAGTCTGACTTACTTCTGTAGTATTTTTTCAAAGGAGATCAGAAAGCAATCTGGCCATTGCTTCAAGTCTCTTTGACTCACCTAGAACCCAAGGCAATATCATCCATTCCACCACAGTTGGAGGAGGTCCCTGCACATGAAGGTCTGTCCTGACAATATGCTGAGATGCCAAGAGAAGCATGAAGAGGAAAGTCAAATAGGATGCTGTGTGGCAGATGAACTTGATAAAGGGTTTCTTGATGAACAGCCCAAGGTTGCTCCTGGGTGAGATCAGATAGGCTATAGACAGCATGGGAAACAGGAACCCAATGGTCATGCAGGTCAGAAGCTTGACTACCCAGTGTTTCCGCCTCCATCCAGGGAAGCCATCATACCACAGTGTGGCAAGCAACTGCTGGCAGTTAGGCTGAGCAACAAACTGCAAAAAGAAGAGAACAAGTTAAGCATCAGGGATATTCACAAGAAAATCTGTGTTTCTAATATTGCTTGTATTTACAGCCAGCTGAAACAGACACTAATCCCTAGAAGAGGCTTGTTTTCAATGAATATGTCTAACCTCACAGAAAGCTCTACATTTCAAGCTACAACAATAGATTTTCCTTAGGGTTGATTATATTTTTTTCATATATTAAAACAAAATAATTATTTCGTATTAGCTTTGGCATGTCTCCTTGCTCCTTGTCCCATCAAGTTAGGGCAGTGGTTCCCCAAACCTGGCTCTGCATCAAAAACTTCCAGGGAACACTAAAAAGAATCAGATGTCCAGATACTATGACAGACTGACTAAATGCAACCCTGGGGTAGAGGTGGGAGATGGAGCCAAGGCATTAGCTTTACAAATTCCCTCTAGACATTCTTTACAAAGAATCCTAAGGATATTTCATTTTAACGTGAATCACTTGCACTTATTCCCCTAGCCTACATAAGGTCATCATCTAACATGCACCCTGGGCAAACAAACTGGCAGAGAATATGCTATGCCTGTAACTACAGTTTGAAATGGAAACAAGTTCCTTTTTTTGACTTTGCCTTTTTTTCCTCATTTTGTTTTGAAAATTTTTTGTTGGCTTGCAGTAAATCAGGTTGCTACTTTTGTCATCTATTTAACACCCTCTCTAGCCTAGACATGCAACAGAGGAAATAATATTTGGGGGCCAACATTACAATATTGTATACTAACTCAGCTGGGATTCTACTTAGAAGCAATCTGCAAAGTGTCAGTGATTAATAATTAAGGAATCACCATCATTGTAAGCTACCCTCCAGCTGCTACTTCCTGGTAAATGACTCAATAAGGAGCTAAATTGTCAACTGTGATTTTAAATACCGTCTACATTTTAATATTTCAGCATCCCATGGGACAGGTTAAACAGAGCTTCACCATATAGCTTCCTAGTACAGAGGCAATAAAACTCTTCCATCATTTAGGCAATCTTGAAGGTAAACTAGCTCTGTTTAACTATTCATATATCTACGGTCCCAAGTTTCCTATCAGTGCTATTCTTTTCCTTAAGCACACAGCTGGACTATATCTTCCATTTTCTTTAGTAGTGAGGTGTGCCACATGACTAATTTCTCCATGGTGAAGTAGGAAGAGAAAATGCTGTGTGACACTTCCAAGTTTGACCTATAGAAATCTCTCTTGCATACCCCTCCATGCTTTTCTCCCTTTTGCCTGACCAAGAAGTCACTGTATACACTAATGAAAGAAGGATTTGGAGAGCTCCACAACAACTGAGCACAGATATCTCATTGAAAAAATAGCTACTCAGTATCTACCTTGTGAATATAATGGAGAATAAAACATGCTCCCAATCCCTGAGCAATACTCAGGATTCTAGCTTTTAAAAAAATCCTATACTCCTCAAAGTTTATTTTCCTAATGGTTTGTCTTAAAGTTTCCAAAGGGGAGAACTGCTCAAAGACTATCATTTGCAGTAACTGTGGTGAAAGTATAATATGATTTTTCATGAAAACTTAAAAAGTCACGAAGGGCTGCCCTGCCACAATGGTGGAACAAAGACCTTTTAAATATGTTTTTATTTATTTATTTTTAGCTTTATTTATTTCTTTATGTTATGACTGGCTCAGCTCGCCCTGGGGGTGGACTGGTACAGCATGTGGTGCTGGGGATTGAACTGCGGTCCCTATGGTTGCCTAAGCAGGTGCTTTAGACCATTGAGCTATCTCGCTGGCCCTAGTAGGAACTTTTAAAAACCCATTTTTCTAAAATATCAACAATATATTAGAAAATTTTCAAAATCAACTTTTTATACAACTGTACAAATTAATCTAAAGCTTACAACAATCAGAGAAGCATTTATTTAAAAAATGGTTGAATATTGGTAAGAACAGCAAATTTTATCATATTTTAACTGGTCTTATTTTCATATTCCTTTATCTAGCTCCACAGTAACACTGAAACCCAAAACCTTGGAACCATAGTAGCTGTGAAAAACAGCTGCTTGGCACCCACTGGAGGATATCAGACTGGGTTTGAGTCACCCTAAATAGACCTATCCCCACAGAATTGTGGTTATATGACCTGTCATATAACTCCCTAGAAAAGTCCTATTTACAGAGTTTGTCTTTATGTGAGCTGACTCGGTATCAACAGCCTTTTCCCCAGGGCATTTGTTGGAAAAAATAAGCAGCAATTTAACATGAAGACAGCCTGAGGCAGGAGATAATAGTTGGAAGAAATAGGCTAAAGAAGAAAGCAATCTGAATCCAGTAAACGTAAAAAGAATTATGCCAATAACAAAGTGGAACAAATATCCCAGGAATATGAGGGTAACAAACACAATGTCATACATTGCTTTGCAATAATAAAAGGAAGAAAACACATATGATCATTTCTGTTAATGCAGAAAAATCACCGGACACAATCTGACAACTTTTAGTGATCCAAATACTTAGAAAACTGTGAAAAGAACTTTC
>PVKN010037200.1:0-11288 GCA_004027915.1 Capromys pilorides
AAAATGGGCGTACCCTAGAAATCTTACTTTTGTATAAATGAGTTGACTTTTGTCATTCCTATTTTTTTCAGTAATTACTTTGTATGTAGATTTGTTCTGAGGGTATATAATTTTTTGTGTCTATGATTATGAGTTTTTTGCATAGGGCATCAAAATATATCTTGGATAAGAATTGTATCTTTTTCTTTTTATATTGTCAATTTTGTATAAAATGTATATTGAATATATTGGTGAATAAATGGAATAGACATAGCCTAAGAGTATTTCATTTATTGTTCTAAGTACTGATTTGGTAAAAAGATCATTCCCAAATGTGCCAAATGTGCCTAGTTCCCTCAGAACATCTATCCAATTACATTGCAAGTATTTCCATGGGGTAGGACTTACCATTTTCTCATGAAAAACATACCTTACCACTGAGTTGCTTGTGCATATTTTTCTGAGAAATTTTTATGTTTTAAACATTAATAAAATGCCAGGAACTCTGAAAAAGTAAAAAAAAAAATTGAAGAAAAAATAAAGGAATTCTCTGTGAAGGAAAATTAAAAGAGATGAGATAATTTAATCTGGAAAATAAAAAATGATGGTGACTGGTGACTTCAGACTTACCTTGAAATGAGAATTGCTATGGAAAAGTCAACAGATTTCTTTGCATTTTTATGTACTATAATACTTAAATCTGTATAAAAAGTATATAGTTGTCTAGAAGCATGCATTTGGGCCATGAATCATAAATTCACAAGTAATTGTGTTGCTGGTGTTAACTAGGAAACATTTTAAGACATCTTCCATTACATGACTGGATGATGAAATGTGAAGAAATGAATCTCATAAAACATGGAAATCGAGGGTGTTGTCTATACCTTATTCAACGTAGAATGTTCTTGGAGTAGCACGCAAAGGTGCCAAATGACATAACTTGAGTACTGAGGAGTTTATGTAATCAGTTACATAAAGAAAAACTTTAGATTCAGTTTAGCACGAACCATAAATCCATAAAATTCATGAATTGCTACATTACCAGGTAAAGAATATATAGAATATGCTTTTACTACATTAAATGATGCTCTCTTCTAATCAATATACAGGAGGTATAACTCTGTGTAAGCTTCTGCAGTGAGAAGTTATAGTGAAATAAAAGCGAATTACTTTTGGAGAAATAAAGAAAGAACACTTATTTTGTGTCCATTGTATACTGTAGACTATGTGGGATTACAGATTTATTATATGAAATACTTTCTCATAAGACAGTGTGCTTGGTGTTGTTACTCCTCTTTTTTCAATGTAAGAACTTAGGTAAATACATGACTTTAATTTGCTGCCTCGCAGGTGCTATGTCAAAGTTGAATCCTATTCTTTTGTCCAAAAAACTCGATATTCTTTTTACCACATCTTTATTTTTTTCCATGAAGAATGAGTAAAGTGTCTGTAAAAATTAGGGCTAGTTCCTTGGTGCAGAGACAAAGAAATTCTTTTTAATTTGGAAAGAGTGTAATGTTTAGTTACACTCTGGGGACCGGCGAGGTCACAACCACCAAGAGGTTTAGAAATACAAGGCTGCCGCATATACTTTTTGACACTAATGTGGTATCAAAAGTGTTCCCGGAGAGCTCAAACGATGTCCTGTCCTAGGTAATTTGTGAAAGAGAAGTTAGAACTGCAGTCCCAAGTTAGTAATTCACAACGTACTTCATGTTACTGATGTGAACATGTTGATGTACATTGAATTCTGGGATCTGAGACCAACAAACCCATTTTATTCATGTTACATACCAAAGCTAGAATATTATCCGAGCCTTCTAAGCACCTAGGAATATATATTGCATGAATGGATAGTGCTGTTAAGGCATCTAGTCTTTATTTCTCATTCACTTTTGATGTGTATATGTTGGTTTATCTACAAATATGGTGAGGGATGGTACTAGGTTTCTTGTATTTTCTTTTTTTTGCGTCACGGGGGATGGAACTCTGAACCTTGTACTTGCCAGGCAGGCACTTAGGCTGCTGAGCTATATCCCTGGCCCAGTTTCTTGTATTCTATAAAGCAGCATTTCAATCACCTTTAAGAATGTCATTATTTTTAAACACTCAAATAATGTTAAACACTTTTATTTTCACAAGACTTGTATTAAAAGACCTTGTGACACTGAAACTCAGGAGAAATGAAACTTCAGAGGAAATTTTAGAATGCTATAAGGACCTTGGTTTTGTTCAGGGATGATGTACCGGCAGGCCAGGGAAAGGCGTGTGTCTTTTGTAACCTGGAAAGTGCAGCTGGCCCTCATCTTAGGGTGGGCCACATCTGCTGACCTTGGCTTCTGTGGGGCCTCAGAACGACTGTGCAATCGCGTGACTTGAGTTCACAGCTGCGGTGCCTAGCACAGCGCTGAACTTCTGTCTGTGCCCACCAGGTGGCAGCAGTGCAAGGCGGTCTCTGGGCATCCTGCTGTGGCGGGAAGAAGGTGGAGGTCTCTTCTGTGCCAGCGGCCCTTAGGTACTAAGCACGTGTGGTAGTTTTGAGAATGAAAGGAAATGCTGTCAGTAGCAGGAATTAGCGTTCCAAAGTGAAAAATTAAAAGATAAAAGGCAACAATCAACCGGTTTTTCTGACGTAAAGTCCAAGTTGAGGAAGACAACTGTCATTAATACTCCTAATGTAAATAGAAAAATAGTCGTCTTAGTGGGTAGGGGTAGTTTTTATGCGGCATTTTCATAGTTTATCTCTTTCAGGTAAACAACGTGTGCCTCATTGAAAGGTTTAAAGTTTAAGTGTTGAAGCTGGGTGTTGTGTGTGGCTCCCTTTGTGCAGCTCTCTTGGTTTATGAAATAGGGCCAATATGCGGTTCTTCTGAGCTGTACCGTATAGGGTTAGAAAATCAGTAGGGAGAATGCTTGTAACATTCTTTCACAGCCCTGGCACGCATTGCCGAACACATTAGACCTATTAAAAACTCTGTTGTTATTAATGCCTTTGCTGTGTTTTCAAAAGTTAGTGTTTGAGCAGGTGAAGTGATGCAGGCCTGTAATCCTAGCACTCGGGAGGCTGAAGTAAGGAGGTTCGTTGTGAGTTCAAGACCAGCATGGGCTACAAAGTGAGCTCAAGGCCAGCCTCAGCTGCATAGTAACACTCAGTCTCAAAAAGGCAGAAAAGAAGGGAAAAGAAATCAGTGTTCTTCTAATAATGAAGGTTTTAGCTCTGGTGTTAAGGTTTTTAGAAGAATACAGTATAGTCAACATTTATTCGTATGATCTTTTATAAAGTAAAAGTGATTCACATTTTGAGTCCTGTTTGGTGCCAGAGACTGCTCTGTGTTTCTTCTGTGTAGAGTCTCAGTTCTCACACTGAGTCTTCCAGATGGGTGAGAGTATCTTCACTGTAGCCACAGGGGGCCAGAGCTCACGGAGGAGCCTAGTGAAGAAGCACTTTCACTTTCAGGTCTGTATGTGAGCCTCATAACTGGTCCTGAGTTTGGAAGTTTGATCTTCTGTGTACAGATCTGCCCTGAAAATTTTAAGTTACTTTTCATTTCCTGTTTGTTGAGGCAGAGAGGGATCCTGTAACTCCCCAGAGTATCATAGTAATTCGGAGTTACTGTAATGTGGAGTACTTTCCCCCTGCTATATTCTTTTGTTTATTGCAATATTAAAGGATAATTGTATTTTACTGAAAAAGTAAAACAATTTCATAACAATAATAGAATGACAATAGTTAATACATTGCATATTGTCATCTTCAAAGCAGTTGCAAGATATAGGACATGGGCATGCACATTGGCCCACTGATAGCAGCATGAACCTTCCTTCACAATCAACTAAGAAACACGACTCACATAGCTTCCTCGCATTTCTCTCCTTTTCCTTCTTTCCCCACATCCCATTTCCTTTTTCTTTTAGGTGGTTACTTCCTGTGTCACAGCATCTAATGTACATTCCAGACTTCATTTTCTTTTTCAGTTTCCCATACCAGGGAGACCGTCCAATGTTTATACCTATGAGTGTCTTATTTATTTCACTTAGGAGTGGTCTCAAGTTGCACCCCTTTACCTCTAAAAGTCTCAAATTTATCCTCTGTGTCTAAGCAGTATTTTTATCTGTTCCTCAGCCGATAGTATGTGGGTTGTTTCCATGATGTAGCCATCACAGAGTGTGCTGCTGTACACATGGGTGCGCATATACTGCCGTGGTGTGATGCTTTCAGTTTTTCTGGAAAAATATCCAGGAGGGGAATAGCTGGGTGAGAGGACAGTTGGTGAAGTCAGTCATAAATTCTGTGTAACGTGAATATATGCCAAGGGCTTTATTAACTTATAAATTAAGGAATAGTAATATATTAAAATAAGTTCAAAGGATCATGCACACTGAAATGATGCGGGTCTAACAGTGCTGTTGCTCCCTTTCTGTCACTGGATGTAGCACTCGGTGGCCACAGCTCCAGGAAGCATCCGCCTCCATCCACGTTTTCTGGTTCATGGTCAGTGGGGTCGGAGGCAGGGTTGGAGGTGGAACAGGATGCCCAGGGACTTGGCAGAGGTAAAGGTGCTGGGCTCCTGGTGTCCAGGGTGGAGCGAAGGTGCGATCCCTTCCTGCTGTGTCTGCCCCTAGCTCGTCAGTGGGCGGGTCTGCTGAGGAGTGCAGCACCTCCATACCCAGTCACCTTCCACACACGAGGACTTTTAAGGGACGCTGTGGATCCAGCGGGAGCAGACCATGGACTGCGACACACCAACTTATATTTCTACATAGAAGGATAACTTACATTATTATCCATTTTTAATAACAGCATCAGAAGATAATTTAAAGATGGTGAAAAGCAGTTAACCCCTAAGAGGATGCGCAATAAAGAATCTTTTGACTGTTTCAGGATAATTCAGTTCTTCCGCACAAAGATCTCATTCTTTAAGACTTATGTACCAAGTTATAAAAGGGATAGTTCCATGCCACGCAATATGCGACTGAGAAAGCTTTCTGTGGTGTGTGGTGGTGCGGGCCTGTACTTCCAGCATTCTGAGAGACTGAGGCAGGAAGACAACAAGTTTGAGTTCTTTGGAGACAACTTAGCAAGACCCTGTCTCAAAATAATAAAAATAAAAAGGGCTCAGGCTGGAGTCAGTAGTTAACGTCCCTGGATTAGATTCCCAGTACTGCAAAACAATATCTGAAACCAAAACAAACTCAAAAACAAACACAAAAGCTTCCTAAGTTTAACAAAAACAATGCCTCAAAAGTGCAAGGTCCTGAGTTCAATCCCTGGTACAAAAAAAGAAAAAAATACCTTAATAACAAAAGCAAACCTTCAAACAAGGACAGGTTTTAGTTCATTTTATGGTTAAGCTTATCTTTTTTTTTTTGTTTTTTGTTTTTTTAACAGTAAATATGTTCAACATGCACTTTATTTTTTAAAGAACAGGTTTACTGAATGAAAATTTGAATATCACACAATTTACAAACAAAGTGAGAGAGTTAGTAGTTTTTAGCTCATTAGTAAAGTTGAAGAACCATGACCATAATCAGATTTCTATCATTTTTGTTACTCCTAACCAAGAACTACACAGTGGCTATCATCTCCTAATTCCTTCCTGCTAAATTTAGGCAACCACTGAGCTACCATCTGTTTTCATAGATTTTCCTCTTCTGAGATTCATAAATTCCAGTTAGACCAGACAACAATAAATACCTTAACATATTCAGGTGGAAATCCTGCAAAGTGATTTCTCATGCTGTGTTTGAGTGAAACTGGAAACAGAGTAGAAACTTATGCAGTGGCCTTTTTCCTATTAACTTTTTCATATAACAGAAATTAGGCGGTGTTCAAGCTTTTGTATCACACTTCACTGAGCATTGCGCACTAACGTTATCTCCATTGTGCAAGAGATTCCTGAACTTTATCTTCTTTACTGACAGAGTAGTATTCCATTGTGCATAGGTATCTTTTGTTAATGTATTTGATGGGCATATAGGATGCTTCTAAGATTTAACTATTATTATACAGCACTATGATGTGATGCTTTTAACTTTTGAGAAGATACCTACAAGGGGAGTAGCTGGCCCAAGGGGACTTTCTATATTTAGCTGCTTGAGGAATCCACACTGATTTCCACAGTGGTTGTGTTAGTTTACATTCCCGCCAACAATGAAGAAGGGTTCTGTTCTCCGCTTGGCTTCACCAGCATTTGCTGTTGCTCATTTCTTGATGGTAGCCATTCTTTCTGTGGTGAGACAGAATGACCAGTGATATTAAACATATTTTCATGTTGTCTATTGGTCACTTCCATTTCATCTGAGAAGTGTTGTTTCAAATGCTCATTTTCAACATAGATTTCAACTGCAACACACAACAACTGATTTTTAAAATTGGAATTTTTTCTGAAGGATGTACGTGGCCCTTTTCTCTGAGCACACATATCTCAATATCTTTATCAATATTTCTGATTCACACACAGATTATCATAGCAATAACAGCAGCACTATAAAAGCAATGAAGTAAAAATTGCTTCACTGTTTTCCTCTTGAGAATAGTTTTTATCTTTTGTAGCACTAATGTTGATGAATTGCTGAAGTCTACAGACTACTATCTAAGTATAACCGCTTAAAGCTCAGGTATATCAATAAAACCAAGTAAATTGAAATGGAATGTTAGGTTCATGAAAAATATGACTTGCATATTACAGAAATTCATTGTTAATATTGAAAGTGGTTAATGAGACTGAGTAGGATTAAATACAATATATTTGTACAATAATATTCATATGCGTATATAAACAGGCCTTATATGTGTTTAGTATAGTTGCTGCCTAAGCTTTTTAGGTCTGATATAAATTATCTGAAACTTGCTGCTGTCCCGTCCCACTTGGCCTCATTCAAACCTCTCCTCTCCATGTGATTCCTTGCCAGGTGCTCTTCCTGTTCTTTATCTCACTGGCCCCCACCCTAGCAGTGACAGACACTAATGACTTCCTATAAAGATGAAAAAAGAAAAGGTCTAGGGGACCTCAGCATCTTACAGTTATTTGATATCCAGTATTTCGAACAGCTATTGAGACATAAGCACAAGGATCTGGAATGGAACAGCCTTTTGAAGTTTGTAATGATAAAAAGACTAGAATGTTTTATACGTCATTTAGCAGAGATCTTTTAAATGTGGGGTTTAATCACTTCTGTCTTCCATGGCCATTTAGTACTGTCTCAAATAAACTGGCCAACTCTATTATTACTGGGGGCACATGAATTGGAAGACTGAATATTCTCCAGTTTGAAAGTGAGGCCACCAGCTGGGTAACTAGTGACAAATCTGCATGAGTATCTGTCAAAACTCTAAGTTTGGCAGCTAACCTGGGTCCCTCAGGCTGAGAGGCAGAGACCCATGACCTCATCAACCTGACACTTCCTCAGATTCCATCAGAAAGTGTTTCTTTCTCCCCCCTTCCTCAGCAGCTTTGGACATTTTTTTGCCAGAAGTGTCCCTTCTGTCTGGATGCAGGGAAGCATAACTTTTTCTTTTTCTCTCTGGGTATTCTTGAGTCATACAGTTCTTCTGTGTCATGCAGTTTGGTTTCACTTTTGCAGTCCTGTCACCTGATGCACACCAAACCTAAACTTCATTAGTCTTTCTGGGCAGGGCTGTCTTGGTGATTCTTTTCCCAAGAATAAACAGTGAAACGAGCTACACAGAGGTGGCTCTGATGCACACCTGGGAAGTAGACTGTCTACCAGGATGAAGAAGGATCTCAGGAAAGGCAGTGCAGACGTCCGTGCCCAAGTTCTGTAGTCGCCTCAGCAGGTAAGGGCTGGAGCTGACGGCCCCTTCACCAGGAGCATCCCCAAGACCCAAGGCACCACGTGAGAGTTGGCCCAGGCATACGAGGGCAGTGTGTTCGTGTACATACTGTGCTGAGTGTTGCTCAGGCGGGGCACTTCAGCCAGTTAATTCTTATTTTGAATATGTTTAGTCACATTGTCGTTTTTATATTTCCTATTAAAGTATAAGAATAAAAATATGCGGCTTTTGATTTTCATGTATTTAAATAATTGGACTGATAAGTGGTTCAGAAGACACCGATAGGTCAGGATTTAAAGTTTCCCAGGCGTAGTTTCCCTGCCCCCAAACTCTCTCCTCCTTGGCCCTAAGCAGAGCCAAGCCCAAAACCACAGAACAGGTGCATCTGATTTTGACCTGGGCAAGCACCCATGGAAACTCTCCTTTGTTAACATCAAAGGTCTCCCACAGACCAGGTAGCCCTGCCAAGATTAGCTCTCCCTCAGCTGTTCCACCGTGCAGTTACCCTCCTTGAAAGACCCTATAAAGTCTCCTGCCTGCCCTTTGTTCACTGCTGTCTTGATCCACTAGAGAGCCAGCCTGCTTGATGCCCCCAATAAATCTACTCATGTCAGAATGCCTGGCCTGGTCAGTTGCGTGGTTTGTACCTAACACTTGGTGCCGAAAACCCGGGAGGGAGATGCCAAGGCATTTCCGGTCCCTTCGGACCAGGGCCTTGCCCTCATCCGCCACCAGCCCTTCGGAGCAGACTTCGAGCCTTGGATCTCCCTTGCTGACCTAGCTACCCATGACACCTACAACTGAGTATTCCCTCATCACTCATTCCACCCATCTTCAAATTCAAGCCTCTCCCATTGTCCAAGCTTGTTTAGAGGGGAAGACAAAGAGGGCCATTTCTTCCCTCAGACTTGCTGCCTATGGTTGACTCCTTTCAATTTCCAAGGCTCGCTTCCCAACTTTAGCCCAGACCAGAGCACTTTCTGTACTTTCGTTTTGTCTTTCCTTCTCTACAAATTTTGAAGATAAACATGGTTCCAGGATGACTTGCTTGCCTCTACCTCCAACCCTCTCTCTTGTAACTCCTTGAACTCATACCTGGGATAGATAGCCTCTAAATTCCTCCAGGGTTCCTTCCTGGATTTCTCTGATACTGACATCTTCTTCTGCTCTTTTGTTTTCTATTTCATCCTGACTTCTCCCTGAGGACAACTATCTCTACTCTGGATGGCTCATCTATATCTCTAGCTCTACTCTATGAAGACATATGTCAACATGCCAAACCACTCCTTCCCTCTACTTAGCCTCCTCTCTGACCAGGGATGCTTGAACAGAGAGTTATGGCTCTACATCCCTCTTTTGGATTCCTGTGACAATATCGTTGTTCTCAGTCTCCTCTGCCTCCCCCCAATCTTCTCACCATTATGGGCATTTCTTCAGTACCCTCTCAAAACTATTCTTCTGTCTTAGGATGTCTTAAACCTGACCTTAGAGGCCCCTTAGGCTTCTCTGAACTCAAAGTCAAATGCCTGATATTTTTCTGCCTAACAGCATAGCCACAATGCAAGTTGGACAGTGAAACTGTGTCAGTCCCCGCAAGGAGCTCTTATTATGATATCTTCATTAATTTAGATAACTTTTGTTGCTGCAGTGGGAAATAGTCTGAGGTCCCCTACCTTGCTTTCTTCTCCCTCCACAATCACCAGGAACTCTGCCTGTCTTACAGCCGGCAACAGATCCTCTTAGCCAAAGCCCCTACTGAGCCCCACCCACCTTGTAACTTGGATGGGGAGCACGTGAGGCTCCTGGGGCTAAGCTCCCAGTCCTGAAACCCCTGTCTAGCTACCACACTTCTCTGGAACCTGCCTATTTACTGTTGCATCCAACACCAGTGCAGGTGAGCTGAGTTCTACCAAGATTTCCATTCCCAGATTGAGAAAATGCTGTCTCCTTGGTCCTTGGCAGAGGGTTATGACCCTTGTGTCCTGCTCTGGTTGAGTGGTTTCCCTCTCCCAGCTCCAAAACAGTGGGCCATGTCCAGATTTTTCTCCATCCAGGGGACAGAATAGACTGTGTTTACTGAGGCAACACAGTCACACCTGTCCCTGAGGATCCCACCCAAGTCTTAAAGCTCAACTCAGCTCAAGTTCTGTCACCATGAAAAATATTCATTGCCAACCCCCCCAAATACTTTTGCTCCTTAAACCTCCCGCTATTGTAACAGCAAATGGTTAAAAATCCCTTAAAAGCCTTCAAAGACACACCCCCTCTCCCTTACCCACAACCCTACCAGCCCCCTTCCCCATCAGATTCCCCTGTACCCCAGCCCACAGAGCCACCACTGGAGCCATTGCCTCTGCTGCAGCCACTGCTGATGGCTGTCAATACAGGCCCCCACCCCCAGGGCCTCGGCCACTGTCTGCTACTGGCCACTACCAGAGCCTAAAGCTACAGCCACTTCTTCACCTTTTGACCTCTCAACTTTCAGGAGCTAAAGTGATACCTCATCCTCTCTGTACTCCCTCAACCCCCACCCCTCCTTTCCTCACCACCCCTTCCAGCTAACACGTTCCCACCCCCTAGCATTGTGTGCTCCTCCCTCTGCTATCAAGCTTGTGGCAGGATAACAGCCCATCTATCCTTTCCTTTCCAGTTGAGCCTGCTGCTTACTCTCACTCCCCCTGCCCCTCAGCCACTTCAGCAGACAGTCTCCTGTTACAGCCACAACAAAGAGACTTGAGTGGAAGTTTCCAGCCCCTGCCTTTACAGTCTTCTTGCCAGCCTGCAAGTTCAGGTCTTGAGGGTTCTCAGTGCTCCTCTCTTGTGATGTGCCTAATCCTTGTACTCTGTGCAGTTTGCTTGCACCTACTCAAACTTGGTAACTATAAATAAGAGGTTTTTATATTTTTCAAGTTCTTCTTATAAGAGATCTCTGCTAATTGACCTACAAAGTTCTGATTAATTTCTCATAATTACAAACTTAAACAGGTCATCATAATTTAACCTGCCCATAAGTAAATTTGAGTGCACTCTAATTTTGCAAAGCTGTCCATGTACGTTGTGTATGTGAATGTCAACAGCCATTCCTCTTCTTGTTTGAGCTCTAAAAATATAGACTTACAAATGTACTTTCTCCTGAGTTACCAGCTGGTCTAAATAATATCAAAATTAATTTATAATTCAAAATCTTTAAAATAGGGAGAGATTATTGAACATGACTCTTGATTGATGGGTAGAGTGGCCAACCTTTGTTCATCAGTGGACAACCCCCAATAATCTCCTTAGAAAACGCCCCTAATAATTTGGTAAAAGCAAAGGATTAAAATAAGGTTTTCTCATAAAAGTTGCTACATTAAATATATTCATGGCTTTTTCTTATGCTGTAGATATTTATAAGAGATTCATGTCAAGCCAACATGAGGTCATTAATTAAATGATAATTTTCTCACCATCTGTATGACTGTTAAGTGACACTACTACATATGACTGCTCATATCAAATGTTCTCTGTAAAAGCT
>PVKN010037201.1:0-11292 GCA_004027915.1 Capromys pilorides
GCTCTGAATTCATTATATTAAATTTACATCTTAATTATGCTATATGAAGTTTTAAAATATTCTATTATTCATAGAGCAATGTAATGCGAAGGGATTTTCATGACTGAATAAAATGTATGACCTCATTTACCTAAATAAAAATATATTCATACTTCACTTCAATTTCAGAACCATCAAGACTGTGTTGGTTTCAATTTAATATTTAAGAATTTACAAAATTAATAAAATATGAGTCATGTAAATTTGAATGTCGTCCATAGACTCAGTACTCTCAGCATAGGAACTAAGCCATAAAATAATGTTCACCTCTTAAAATAAGAAAGTTTAAGACTGGGTGTGGTGGCACGTACCTGTAAATATAGTTCTTGGGAGGCTAAAAACAGGAGGATCACTACAAGTCTAATATGTGTAGTGAGATCCTGTAGACCCTGCACTAAATATATAAAAAAAGAAAAAGTTTCTAGAGAGAAAGTATGCATAAAATGGCCTGTATCCGTCAGCTTTTCTGACACTGGGGCACAATTCCTAACACTCACAAGTTAAAGGAGGAAAGATTTAATTTGCTTTATAGTTTGAGGGGATTTAGTCCATAATCAGCTAGGTCCATGGCAGAAACATCTTGGTGGAAGGGTGTAGAGGAGCTGCTCAGTTATGACAGCTGAAAAGCAAAGGAGGGGAACATGGCCAAAGAGGAAAGGGCCAAAGACCAGAGAGAAACCTCCCAGTGTCACATATCCCAGACCCACCCTGGCACAGGAGAAATGAGTTGCACCCAGCCAATGGGTGGCCCAAGCCAATCAAGTCAACACAGTCAAACTTCATTGTCACAAAGCCCTTTCCCTTTGTTCAAACAAAATAAGATCCACAACAGATACCACATTCTGAACTCATATCTCAGCAGTTGTGACTGTCAGGGAAGCCAGGTAGTGACTATTTACCTTGTGACATTCACAGTCACCAAGGTGGATTCTCAGACAAGCATGCCAAACATTAGCCACCAAAGCCTGCTGACACAGTGCACCTTCCCGGGGGGGACAGGAGAATGTACAAACCAGCAATCACAAGGTCAATCGAGGTCAGCAAGAGACATCATCTCTATTTACACCCAGTGTGCTTAGATCGGAAGAAATGTCTGTACTCAGGCATCTCAGGAATCTATGTTAATGTTCCATGGCTGCAGAAAGGTGTTTCCAGAAAGCTGACTTGAAGGGAGACTGGGGGAGTGACAACTGGTCACTGCTCAACAAGGCTTCTCTCCTGGGTACACAAACATGACTTCCTCCTTTGCTTAATCGTGCTTTGGAGGATCACTCATTTTCTTGCTCAATAGTAATCCTCAAGAGAAAAGAGAACGTTTCAGTTCTTTAATATATCAGAGTCAATATTAGCATTCAGTGCTTCCTCTTAGTACAGTGAATTTGAATGCAATAACCCTCCATGACAAATGGGGCATCCCCACTTACTGCTACACCACTGCCCCCGCTGTTTCTGTCCTCTTCAGCCCACTCTTCCAAATGTCACACTAATCAGGCCACTGCTCGCCTGAAGACATCATCACAGTCTCCTTGTCTCTTCTCTGATTGTCCAATCAGCATCACCCATCTGAATGTCTTGTTCCTGTCCTCTATCAGTCCCAAATCACCTCATCAGCGATATGTCCCTCTGGGTTAGACGTCACAACTATGGCAAAATCACACCAGGGGCTGACACAGGGACTTCCTTTTCCACCCTACTGTGGGCAACACAATGCAAAGTAGACATATCAGCTCAGGGTATATGGCATTCTATTAATAAGGACACCAAATAACTAGAATCTTACATTAATGCAACAGTGAGAATGACCTGTGGACACAGAAAGTAGCTCAGAACCAGATTGAAATTTAATTATGTTTGTTATTATTTTAGCAATCCAGTGTCTTAGACTATTTAGTAATTTGGATTAGTGGAAAAGCAAATAAAATTAATCATTTTGAAAATTTTGATTATTAGAGAACCAATTAAAGTGTCTCTAGTTATATGTGACTTTCCCCAAAGCATCAATGCCCTGTATTTTCTGATCAAAATTAAAAGCTATCTTACGTGGATGTAACCATCTACAGCATAGATCAAAATAACAAATAAAATACTAACGCTGGACCTGGAGGACAACAAGTAACCTCAGAACACAAACCACGCATCCCATCTGCACTTGGCCCAAGTGGAATGCGAAGCTCCCTGTCCAGGCTGCCACTGAGGCCCTGAAAGAATGTCCTCTTGGGGGGCTGCCAGTGCCTTGTGCTGCTATCTGAGGAAGCATCCTGGGAGGTGGCCAGAAGCTAAAGCAGCAGAGAGCTAGGACTTATAAACATTTCAGGCATTTTAATTTTTATTACAATTTAAACCATATGAGTATAGCTCTCTCAAAGGAAAAAAAAAAAAAAACTTACTTACAAAACTCTACATTTTCTTTAGCAAGTCCATTAATTTTTCTTCTAATTATAAACTGCCATTTGTGTTACACAAATTTGTACCAAGACATTCCAGATCAACACCAACATCCTACACACACACAAACACACACACACACACACCACACAATTCGTCTCAGAGTGTCTCACTGCTGCCAGCTTAGGGAGCTGGCATGAGGCTGTTCAGCTGTCAATTCCTTCAGCCAGGCCTGGAAGAGGGAAAGCCTCATACTTAGCACACTGAGTAGCTGAATTAAAAAAAAGAAAGAGGAGAAAATAAGCGTTATAATTATGGTGAAAGCTTTTGCATGCAAATTCAGTTTCCTTGAGGAAATTTGCATATTCTCTACAAGGAATCCCCAGGCCAAAAGTACAAATTATGCTTTGCAGTTCATCTTTAAAGCAATGCACTTGTCCAGGAATTGTACGGGAGAACAGGCTAAGGCCTGACCTAGATACACTACTTATAAAAGAAAGAGCTCTCTGAAGTATTTCACAGTGTTTTAAAGGTGCGTGGCCTTTCTCAGGGAGCTGAGGGTTATCAATCAGGTGGAAAGAACAGAGCAAGAGCTAAGCATTTCTTTCAGGGAGTCTCCAAAGCATGCCTAAACCCTTGTTCATAAATACATTTTTAAAGGCTTCAGCTTCCAAGTAGCCAATGCAAACTGGCCAAAATTCACAGCAAAATGTTAAGATTCCAAGGTATTTTTGTGATAGTAGAAATAAAGAACAGATTAAAGGAACATTTAAAATAAGTACTGCTTTTAATTTGATCTAAATGTGAGACAAGGTTTGCCTTGAATTGTAGTAAAACATTTTAGCCAATAAATGTTGAAGGGATAGCTGATAACAATTCTTCTCACTAGTGGACTTCTAGAACACTAAATACACACTTTTAGCTATTTCCTAATGGAAAACTACTCTGAAAAGTCTAGATACCACTGTAAATTAATTTTGCTATATGGAATAAAATCCCTAAGTTCAATGGAAGATATCTGTAGCAGGTCATTCTCCCCAAACAGGCAACTCTTTAAAAAAAAATACAGTATTCTTAAATGAACTGCTGTCCAACAGGAGAAAACTGTCCATGTACATGAAAAGAGCTCTGTTTTTGTGAGGTCTTTCTAAAGTCAACAAGTCAGCAGTGGTTTCACACCCTTTCACAGCAGTTGTCTGGACTTAAAGGTTTTTCAGAATGGGTGGGTGCCAGGTGGAGACCAACCGAGTGGCAACATTTTATACCTCAGAGCCTTTCAAGGTGCGCCCTCAAGAGCTGACGTGATTTGTCAGCTGGTTTGGGTCCCAGCTCTACAAATGGAACTTCAACAAATGAAATATTTTCAAAAATAACAGTGAGAGAAAGCAATGTATTTCATTTTGTTTTGTTTCACAAAATATGGCTTACAGTGGAACACATACACCATGGAGAGAAAATGGGAGTTATCAATTTTGTAAAACAAGCAGGTATGAATGAAATCCACACTGACCCAAGCAGAATGATGTTCAGTACGGACAATGCTGAAACTGCTGCTGTGCCCAGCGCTCACAGAGCTGTTCCCAGCCAATCTCCACACGGCAGAGGAAAGGCACCGGGCACCTTAAAGTGTCAAGCCGGAGGGCACTGACCACGCATCGTGACAAAGCCAAGCTCACACTACTCAATCTGCCATTTCACAAGCATGGAATGTTCGGGGCTTTTTCTCCTCCCAAACCACCTAATAGCATTCCTGATGATGGCTCAATGAACACAGATAGCTCTAGAGATTGACCTAAATGCAGGGAGAATGCCCATGAAATATCAAATTCTATTAATTTTTATAAATTTTCTACAGCAAACATATTATCTGCACTATTCGGGGATGAGGGCGAGTAATGCTTTAGGGTAACTGCAGTGCTACGCAACTCTATTTAAATCTTTCATTAATGAGAAGTACACTCAGTACTTGAATGCCAAGATACTGGGTTAGAGAGAAGTAAAAAGATCGGGAAATCCATTGGCTGCCACATGTACACCAGCTATCAAAGAAATGTAGTCAGGATAATTACCATTCTCAGATTCTCATTGTCCTATGAAAACAAATGAAGCAGGGAGACCAGCCCTGGCAAGAGATGAAGGAAAACACAGCCTCTCTAATTTCCTGTTTATTTTCTCAGAGGCCGATCTTTACACACGCGCTTTTGGAGAGAATTTAAATGTGCAGATCTAACCTAAACGCTGTTTCGTCTCTTTATTTCCCCTGCACAAGAGAAAGCAACAACGACAAGCCTTGTGATATTCCTAAATATCTGAGACAGTAACACACAGGTATCTGGAAGATGTTTAAACCTTCTGTTTGAAAGATTGCATTTCATTGAAGTAAATATCAATCAACTTAAATGTTCTTCCAATCAAAAATACATTTTACATACATGATTCAGCTGTAATTTTAACTATATAGATATTTTAAACGCCACATGTCCAAATAACATTGTTGCCAGGCTCTACCTTAGCCTTGGGCACTGCCTTAACACTTAACGCTGAAGTTCAAAGCACAGATTCGCACACTGCAAAAAGTAGTGGAGTACTGTTTAGTAACATACTCACTTATGAATCATGCAAAACCTGGGCCCCTTCTCAGCTAAAATTTATTCATAAACTGGAATACTGGGATCACTGAACACAAGGCCATAAGCAGGAGTCCTCCTGGCCCTCCACAGCCATCACTCACGATATCAAGGCCTTCCTTGGTTACAGGTGACCCTCAAGGTCACGGGGCTACTCAGGGACAGCCTCAAGCCGGCTGACAAATTTCCAGCGGACTAAGATTTTGGAGCCCTCACTGCAAGCTCCCCGAGTTAATTAAGACAAAGAGTGTGTTTCAGGCCTGGCAAGAACAAAGAGATAATATTTATGTGAGAATAAGCTCCCTCCATCTGCGCCTGGCACACGCGCCTTCTCTGCACCGTGTGAGGCGTGCACTCCAACTTGTTCTGCCTGTTTTCCAAACAACTCTTGACTGATGCCAGAAAAAAAGCCTCCTGTTGTTCTCTGGGAGTCCAGCTTCCTTAATGTGATAAGCACTATAATATGTGTATTGTGTGGCTGTTGGGGGGAAAAGGGCAAAGTTTATTAAATCAAGCCGCAATCATGTGCCTCCCTGCCAAAGAAAAGCAATTATTTTATTTCCCAAAATTGTGTGTTAGGGCTCTGCATGGATCCTGTACTGGTAAAGATGGCAAGCTCTTCACTTCCAAACTGGAGGAGTGTTAAATGCATCTTGTAATGTTTTATTTTCATGTATTTATCAATATTTTTCTAGACAAACTATTTCATGGGAAAGGGTTGGCTTTTTAGTTCTTTGGTTTCTGCAGTGCTGGATACTGAAGGCTGACATTTATGGTGAACTACGTTCCTGGCACACTTCTGTTTTTTGGAGATGCGGTCTCATGAACGCACTGCATTGCCCAGAGTGGGCTCGCCATTTCTATCCTCCTACTTAGACTCCCACAGTGCTAGGATTACAGGCGCGTGCTGGCTCACCTGGCTTTGACAGTTCTCTTTTATCAAATCAATTGACCAGAGAAGAAATTCTGGTACAGTCACACTCTTACAGTACTGCCACTTTTGGCTTCAAACCTAGAGATACAAAGGCAGACCAAGAATCCAAACATTGTTAAGTCAGCTTAGAGAAAGCTACTGTTGAGAGCAACAGTAGCTAAATGGAGGGTTGGGGGGCGCGGGGCAGGGGTGAGGACAGAGACATTTACATTTCCGAGGCTTAGTAAGTTTGCCAGGTACCTTGCTTTTCCTAAACAACTACTCCCAGTCGCTTTTCTCCTCCTTCCCCTTCTTTCTGTTGCTCATTCCCATCTCCTCCTTTGGTCTCACCCTTTCTTTCCTTTTTTTCTCTTTCTCCACTTACTGTCCCTGTCTCTGTCTCTATCTCTGTCATTCTCTGTCTCTCTCTGTCTCTCTGTCTCTGTCTCTCTCTGTCTCTCTCTCTCTCTGTCTCTCCCACTCTCTCTCCCTGTCTATCTCTGTCTCTCTGTCTCTCTGTGTCTCCCCCTACCCCCTACCCCCTGCAACTGACTACTTACTCGCTTAGGGAGCTGGTGCTCCACTAGGGTACAAAGCTTAGGCAGCTGTATCAACCAGGTTTATAATAAAATTAAACTATGCTACAGAGCACATAAAAATTGCCTTTCAGTGGTTTTTCATTGATCTTTCTCTTTCTTTCTTTCTTTCTTTCTTTCTTTCTTTCTTTCTTTCTTTCTTTCTTTTTCTTTCTTCTCTGATGATACATGCAGTTTTAATGGTAGGGTGTGTATTTGTCATTCCTGACAACAAAATATGGGGAAAGTGCTCCTTCTGAACTCTCATAATAACAGTTATTACCACCATCATCTCCAAGCTTAAACATTCACAAACCAATAAAACCTTCATGCTGATGTGTCGCCACATTAGTGCAGTTTCTGTCCCAGCACCTGGATTTTTCAAACCTCAGTCCATGTCTTCTTTCACAACCCTCTTATTTCTCCTGTCTTCTCAAGTCACTTGCCAGGTTTCCAGGACACTCTGTACCCTTAGTTTTCTTCCTATCTATTAGTTTTCTCTTATCCCTTATCTTTAATATCTATTCTATCTAATCTCCCAACCTTCCAAAAGTAAGTGTGCTTACTGTCTGTCCTCAGACCTCTTAGCTTTCTGTCTGCACTCATTTTGTGCTGAGACAGAGGCAGAAACAATGAGGATCAGACAGCAACAGAGACAGAGACAGAGACAGAGAGAGGCACGGATAGGAACAGGGACAGGGACAGGGGCAGGGACAGACATAAGGATGGGGAATAAAATCCAAGGCCTCTACACCTTTTTTTAGACAGCATCTCCCTATGTTGCCCAGGGTGGCCTGAAAGAACTTAGCAATCTTCCTGCCTCAGCCTCCAAGTGTCGCCATTATAGGACTGTACCACCACACCTGGTTTCTACATTCATGTGTGTAGAGACCTCACCCAGGTTGACAACTCTCACACTCACACATCGGTAGCCCAGGCCTCGCTCTGAATTCCAGACTCTGACCTCCAAACTACCTGCCCACATTCTCTCCCTTCTCTTGGAAATCTATCACTAATGTCCAACCTTGTAGATGGTCTTCCAGGGTGGCAAACACCAGTTAAGCTTCATCCGCTGGTCAACCCTAAGCACCCGCAGACCCCCTCAGCACCCTGCGTTGCTGATGCCCTCACAACAACCATGAACAAATCCTAGGGGCTCTGCCTTCCAAACAGACGGCAGCTGCCGCGCTCTCCAACCACCTCCCAGCCCTGTTTAAGTTCTCCTCATCCATGTTCTCCTTGGTGTGGCAGTGACATATCCAACTCCCCCTCATCTGCATTTGCCCCCTACAGCCTACACTGCAGGAGGCCACCAAGGCAAATCTTCTCAAAAATGATGCATCATTCTTGGGTTTTAGCCCCCCATGCTCCCCTATTTCACTAAGAGCCCTCAAGGTGGCTGAGACCCACATTGTGCCCTGACGTCTCCCCTCGATCACTCCAACCACACTGGCCTTCTTGGTCATCTTCTCACTCATCTGGCTCACTTCTGCCATGGGGTGTTTGCACCTGGCATGCTTCACACACCCTGAAACTAGGGAGCCCCCCCTTTTGACTTGGGTTCCAGCTTAGCAACCTGGCTCTGACTCCAACACCTCCATCCCCAGGAGACTTCCCAGTCCATCTTTTGTAAAACTGTAGTATGCCCTATGCCTTCTGGTCCTGTCTTTCTGTGCAATAATTATTAGTGACTATATACAGTTGTGACATTCGTAGTGTCCTGACTTCCCCTACACAATGTAAGGTCAAAATGATGCTTAATAGGTTTACTCAGTTCTGAAGTCCTTGCTCCTAGAACAGTGAGACAGGAGGACTGTTCGCAATTGTTGAATGCCAGCGCTTGGATGTTGTTCTATTTTTACTTACAAATAGTCATGATCACCTTTCCATGTAAGTCAATGGACATCTGGTGAGAAGAAAAAGAATAGGCCAATGAGCAAGATGGTAACAGTTGGGCCAGAGAGACAGCTCAGTAGAGTAAGCGCTTGCCTGGCAAGTGCAAGGTCTTGAGTTCAATCCCTAGTACCACAAAAAATAAAAATAAACATAAAATAAAAATGGTAACAGTTAAGATGGGTGATGTTTATATAAAGCCTTTTATTATGTCGTTCTTTATACTTTGTGTATGTTTAAACTTCTTTATAATAAAAAATATAATATACATTGGCTGAAGCATTTGTAATGGCTGCATTCATATTCCACATTGTGATTCTGTCACATAGAACTCTGAAGTCAGTATCTTATTGTCAGATACTTAAATTCTGTTACGGTTTGCATTCTAGTTGTGTCCCCCCCCAAAAGCCTTGTGCAGTCATGAACCAGATTCTAGAGTTTGCGTTTAATACTGGATCCAGTGCTGGGATTATAGGTGTGAGTGTTACACTCACCCTGGAGCAGATAGTCTGCATAGAGTGTGGGGAGAGAGGGGCTTGCTGGCGGCCACAGTTGCTGCTTCCCGCTTTCGTTCTTTGTTGTTTTCTGCCATCTTGAACGGCTGACCTCTGCCATGTGCCACTCAACCATGGAGCCAGTTGAGCATGGATCGAAACCTTCACTAAATGTGAACTGCATAATTCTTTCTTTCCTTCATTTTGGTGCCAAGTATTTTGTCCCAGCAACAAGGGAAACATAAACAAGACAAGTTTCATTTTTAACACCATCATCAAAGCTACTAGAAATATGTCCTCTTATACAGCTATCTAAATACAGTATTTCAGGGCCAGTGAGATACTTCAACAGACTAAGCACCTACTTTGACAAGCACAGGGATCAGGGTTTGAGCCCAGCCCTACATGCCATGCAGCCCTACCCCTGGGACGCACTGAGCCAATGAACAGATCTGGGTAAGTAGCGTGCTCCTGTAATCCTAGTACTGAGGAGGCTGAAAACAGGAGGATCACTACAAGTCTGAGCTCTGTAGGGAGACCCTGTACCAAATACATAATAAAAAAAAAAAAGGAAAAAGAAAAAATAATACAGTATTTCAGTAAATTCCTAGAAAAAGAAGTTTGCGCATTGAAAATTATCCACATACTGCCCATTCTTCTTTAGAAATTCTGAGCCAACTTGAGCCCCATGAGCACCTCCAAGCAGCGCAGCACAGCACAAAGGCATTCACAGAACAGCACTGAGCTGTAATCTGCTCACTAGTCCACAGCAAGAGGGTGCAGAAACGGAGAGCAAATGCTTAGCAACACGTGCAACAATCAAGCAGGTCATTTTATGTCTAGTGAGCATTGTATATGTTGCTATGGTATACATCTTGATGACCCCAAAAGTCCCATGGTCAGGAATAGGGCTTCTAGAGGGTGACTGGATTATGGGAGTTTACGGCTGGCTTATTGTGAGGAGCCAGGGTCTGGTGGGAAGAGACGGGTGGATCATTGTGGATGTGGCTGACCAGGAAAGATGCATTTCCCTTCCTGGTCTTCCCTTGGCTGCCTCTGCTTCCTGGAGGTGGTGCTGTGAGCACTGTTCCTCTGCCACGCCCCTCTATCACAGGGCCCTAAGGGTTCTAGGACTGAGCCCTGAGCCCTCCACAAACTGTGAGCCAAAACAGACTTCCTTAAGTGGCAGCTGTCAGGTATTAAACCTTAATGACAAGAAAAGTGAGCCCTGGTGCCCACCTGTGTACACCCAGGGATTGGAGATTTCATTTTGTATACATTCTATTTTCTTTTCATGGCTTATTTTTATTATTTCATTTTTACAAACTTACTAATCAGAAACAAACTGGAAAAAGTGACCCTTTACTACACTTAGGGGAAAATAATACTTTATTTGCTTGCCTACCCCATTACCAAATGCCAAATCTTTTTGGTTTTGTTTTATCAATCATTTCAGTTACTGAGCAAGAAACTAACACGGTTGATTTAATTTGCACTCTTTTTAGAACGGGTTGCTGTTGAGAATCGAATCTAGGACCTTTGCTCTCTGAGCTACATCCTGACCCCTTTTAATTTTTTATTTTGAGATAGGGTCTCCCTATACCGCTCAGGAGAGACTGTAATTTAAAGTCCTCCTGCCCCAGTCTTCCAAACTACTGAGATTACAGCCATGTGCCACCATGTTCAATGAACTTGACTTTTAATTGCTAGCAAGCTCACCCATTTTCCCCTATGTTGCTGAACCCACATTCACTACTTACTGAATCATCTGTTGATATTTTCTGCATGGTTCTACTAAGACATTCATCTTATGGGTAAGATGATAAGAGCTTATTTTTAAAACTCCTGGACTCTTAGGGAAATCAGCTCCTCATTGATTACATAGCCTGTAAATACTTCCTAGTATATTATATATTTCTCAAACAAATTTGAGACGACTTTCTACTATACCAATTTTTAATGTTGTCTGTAGTTACATTTTTAAACATTTTCCTGCATAGTTTCTATTTAGAGAAGCTTTCCCTCTACCATCACCAAAATATCTATTTACATAACTTATTCACATTGATAATTTATTTTGTAGTATCCTTCATTTTTTACTTCTAGAGTTATTTTTCCATGCATGCTGTGGAAGGTATTCTGCTTTATATTTCCAGAAGACTAGACAGGTGTCTCAACACCTTTCACTGAATAATTCATCATTTTCCTACCAATCTGAAATACCAACCTTAACACTTAAGAAATTTGCATAAATACGTGTGCAAAAATAGATCCTCTATAGTTTATTCATTATTATGGGCTTGTATCAATCACTGTTCAGTCACCACTAACTTCTAATGTTCTTCAACATTTGAGATGCCAACTGT
>PVKN010037202.1:0-11283 GCA_004027915.1 Capromys pilorides
AGACATAAACCATAACAGTCTCATTATGCAACTCAGACTCATAGTGATCTTCCCATCTCAGCCTCTCTAGTGCTGGGATTACAGGCATGGGCCGCCACACCCAGTTTGGTGGCCCACACAGTGTGCCCAGTGTTCTGGGATGGCATGGCACACAGTACCGGGGATCAAACTCCAGTCCTTGCGCTTGACAGGCAGGCACTTAGGCCACCTAGCCATCTCCCCATCCTCACCAATTGCTTCTTAACAAGTGATCCAGCCCAATTCTCAGAACTGCACAACAATGTGAGGAACCTTACGCCCACAGGAACAGAATCTATAACTCTTCCAGAATCATGATCACTTTCCCCTCTCATGTGTGTGTGTGTGTGTGTGTGTGTGTGTGTGTGTGTGTGTGTATTTTGGTCAGGGTGTCACTACGCAGCTCAGACTCCTAGATGCCTGGATTCAGTGCCAGCTCAGGGCACTTGGGGGTAGGGCCAGAGGGGCCTGTGGTGCTGAGGATTAAACCTGGTCCCTGTGCTTGCCTAAGCAGGCGCTTAGTCCACTAAGCTGTCTCACTGGCCCTTAATTTTTAACTATACAAGTGATACAAATGTCACAGAAGAAAAGAATTTTAAATAGTAAAGGATAAAATAAAAACAATGAGTATTAAATCACCTGAGATTCCACACCCAGAAATTCTCACTGTTGAACATCCACTATCATCCTGATAGCCCTCGCGCAAATGCATTCTTTAACAAAGATGGCTCACATTATGCATACACTGCACTGCACTGGACTGTGACTCTCTCCATGTCAATAAATATGTATCACTGGCAGCAGTGAGTATTCCACTGTAGAGCAGAATCACAATTTATTTAACTAATTTGCTGCTGAGGGACATTTAGGCTGATCCAGTTTCTCACCATTTTATGTGATGAATATCCTCTTTATCCATACAACTTTTTGAACTTGTCCAATTATTTCCCTAGGATAAATTTCTAGGAATGAAATTTCTGAGTCAAAGACAACGTGCCTATTTAGGTTTTCTCATATATACTTACTGCCACATCGACTCCCAGGAAGGTTGTACCAATTTCGCCTCCCTCTGTGGGTGAGCGAGATGGGGATCCCTAATACTGGAGGTGTACAAAATAGATCAGGTAGGATGTGCTAACCAAGAAATACTAGGCCAAGCTGCAGTAACAAGTTAACCCCAGAACTCAGCTGTGTGACGCATGTACAGATTTACTGCTGCTCCAGATGGCAGACTCAACCTGGTTCAGCAAAAGAGGCTCTCTGCCTCAAACAGTGAAAGTCAAGGATACTTGCAGAGAGAGCCCTGGCTGCTTATTGCTGTGACTCCCAGAATGCAGGATCTCCAAGGTTACCCAGAGGGAGGAGGATAAACACCCAGCTTCTTAAACACCTTGGCACAGAGGTGACACCCATCATTTTTATTTGTATTTCATTAGATGGAGCAGAGCTATTGCCTTGCCTTGCTGTAGCCAGGTTGGGTGATGTAATGTTTCATGTGTCCAGGGACACCTGCCATACATAGACCCCAGTCATGCTAGGGCAAATGGTCAAGATTAAAAGTCACAAAAGGTAGCTGAGCATGGTGGTGTGCATCTATAATCCCAGGAGGGTAGCAAGTTTGATCCCACTCTGAGCAACTCAGCAACTTAGCAAGACCCTGTCTTCAAGTTAAAAAATAAAAAAGAGAGGCATATAATTCAGTGAAAAGCCCTGCAGTTCAAATCGTACCCAGTACCATTTTTTTAAGTCATGGATAGTTTTTTTGGCTGGCAAGACAGGAATTGAATTCTGTTACAAGTTGTATTAGCGCAAATGTCACCCATTCTGGTGTGGCTCTTCTTAAGAAATAATTACTTTGTCTCAGGGCAAGAAAACGGGGGAAAGCCAGGCTGTAAGTTGTACAGTAAGATAGTGATAATTCCTCTTGCCTTCAAGACACCTAGCCACCAGGACTTGTCCTGGGTTCCCCACCCAGAGCTATGGGAACCCCAGGAAGACAAGAGTTGCCACTCCCTGAAAGGTTATGGAAGGGACACAAAGAGGGTCTGTGGGAAATCCTGTTTCTTGAAATGCACTTGACCAACCACTGACCTATCAAGAGCATGAGGTCAACCCACCTCCATGACTCAAGTGCACCCAGGAAACCAGAGGTGGTGGCCCTGGGGGGGGTATGGACCCTGGAGCCCTGAGGGACTCCAGTGAGGGACACTACCTGGCTTTGTGAACCACCTGAGCCACTTAGAACTTCTGTGACCTTGATCAAGATAATGAAATTCTATGTGACATTAGGAGATCTAATGTCTAAGTGGAAGTAACAATGAGAGTAGACACCTTCCCAGCTGGGGCAAGGATTATATAGAGCAGCACCCACTTCTTCCTTTAACTTCAGGATAGACATTTTTACCATACAGATGTGAGCAAAATAAGCCTTGCTCTGCCTGGAGACAGGCAACCTATAAACAACAACAACCTGGTATTGCCATGGTTGTAAGTGCTATGAAGAAAAATTAAGCAGGGCAAGGGGAATAAAGAGGCTATGGGGTGCAATTTTGCCCAGAGTATTTACTCTGTAAAGTGACATTTGAGCACAGGTCTAAATGAAGTAAAGAAGAAAGAATTGCAAGCGATTTGCAGTGGGAATCAAGCATAGTGGAGAGCAGAGAGAGGCTCAGTCAGGCCCGGATGTCTGACAAGCCGGACACCGTGCTGGGCCACACCAGCTGCCGGATTTCTCTTTGTCTTACTTAGGACACTAGAGGCAGGGATGGGAGACTACAAAGGCAGAGGAAAGAGAAGCCAATTATCAGGGGTAGGAACCACAGAGCACAGGAGGCTGTGATTCTCCAACCACCTGCAGTAGTGATGGTGACCCTTTTAGAGCTCTCAATGTAACCAGATAGGTTCACCACCACTGACCTAGAGGGTACCCAGACCTAATAGCAGACCAGGCTCTGTGACCTTGCCCAAGGTCATCCAACTGATGTAATCCAGGTGTTCTCCCCATGGCCCTCCCCAGCATGGGTGTGTGTTTAGTGAGTCAGGCAGGGGGCACTCCTACCACTGCTCTCCAACATCAAGATGGAGAGGGGGTCTGGGAATGCTCCCTTGAGGGCCAGAATGCTGTTCCCTTATAAGAATTTCACCTCCCCTTGAGTTACACATACCCACATATTTGTACACACAAACACACACCTGAGAAGTCAGAGAGTCCCCAGTAAAAAGCAACATCTCTAAGCTGGGTGCAGTGGCACATGCCTATAATCCCAGAACTTGGGAGGCTGAGGCAGGAGGATTGGTGTGAGTTTGAGACCAGCCTGGCTACAAATGCGAGCTCAAGGCCAGACTGAAACTGCATAGTGAGACCCTATCTCAAAAGACAAAAAAAAAAAAAAAAACTCTAAAGGCAGGCTGTCCCAGCTCGATAACTCACTGCTGTGTGACAAGGGAAGTCCTGGGATTGGCCTGGGAAGCCCACCCTTGCCACTTCTGGGCTCACCAGGGGCTTCCATTCTTCCCCTGTGAGGGCTGGCCTGAGTCCTTCTCTCAGTGAAAAGGAAGTGGTTGGCAGCCATGGGCAGAGGTGAGGTCCGGGCAGATTTGCCCTATGCATGGAATCTCTACAGGCTGACAAGGGACAGTTGCTGCTGGGCTCACAAGAAAGGACAATTGGTTCTGTTTTTCTGGGGGTGAGCATATAAGCTGGGTTCTGCTGGTATTGCGTGTCTGAGAACATCTGCACTGTGATGGGTGTGCACAAGAGTTTGATTGTACTTCCCTGTAGGTTCCTGTGTTAGCATGCTTCATCCGAGAAGCTCATCCTTCTCATTGTGTGCCGGTAACACAGTGTGTCTGTGTTCTCTGTGTGTTTGTGTACATCAACTCATTTAATTTAATTTAATTTAATTTAATTTAATTTAATTCACATGGGTGGCCAGATGAGGAAACGGAGACTCAGAGGGGTTCACTAGCCCAAGGTCACATGGCAGTGAGCGATGGAGCTGGGATTTGAACCTCGGCTCCAGGATCCCCAACTGGCATCCAGGAGAAGAAGGTACAAAGCAACCATTATTGGATACTTGTGTCAGGAAGAAAAGGAGGGAGGAGAACAGGGAAAGAGGTCTGGACAGGGTTGGATCTAGCCCCACCCCAGGGACAGGAACTAGCAGGGACTGAGAACTTACTGCAGCACTGTGCTCACTGCAGCCCTAGGACACAGGGGCTGTTACCCTCCCCAGTGATACAGAGGGGAAAGTGAGGCGTGGAGCACGTGTCTGAAATCACTCAGCTAGACAGAGATGGGGAAAGATTCAGGCTCAGAAAGGGTGGCTACCACTTATTCTCTTAACCACTGCTTGGAAGCCGGGCATCTTTTTAAAGATGAGAGGACCTAGAGAACAGGAGGACCAATGAGGCCAGCAGACCAGTTCCCTGGGAAGTCACTCTGGGCTGAGCGGGGTCACTGGTAAGTGAGGGGACCGGGAATGGAGGAGGAGACAATAAAAGCCAGTGTGGCATCCAACCCAGCCCAACAAGAAAGCTGTGTTCTGGTCCAGAATGTCTTCTCCATAATAGACAATGCCACTGTGCCTGTCAATGGCAGTCAGCCTAACACTCAATCAACATGGAGCTAAATAAACATGGCTCAGAGTGAGAGAAAATGGGAGCACAGGTAGGAGGTGCAGCTGGATCTGAGCTCCTGTCCCCAAGGCCCAAGAATGCAGGCCCAGAGGGCTGAGTACGCACAGGCTGAAGCACTACTGCTGTCGCCAAGAGCAATTCATGCCTGGAATGGGCAATGGCATCTGTCTTTGGCAGCCAGTGAGGCTCAAGCTCTCCCACAGGGACATAGATTCTAGAAACCATTGGCCAGGAGCTCAGAATCCTCCCCGGGAGTCTTTTCCATGAGGGTACACTGACCATCTTATGCAGACCCAGAGTATGCAGAAACCAACGGCTGCCCTAGGGACGTGGAGGCAGTGCTGACAGCCCCCAAAGCATCTACGAGGACAAGCCAGATTTGAACAGGGTGCACTCAACAGTGTAGACCAGGCCCAGGAGGAAACCCTTCAGAATAGGGAAACATCCCTTTTAGAAGTTTTAAGGCAGCAAGCTTCTCTGGCAAAACAGTGGCCTCTGCCCTCTCCCAGGAAGTAGAGAATGGTCTCCACCAACATCTAGGCACAGAGCTTGGCTAGGAAGAGAGCCAGCCATCTCCTCTCCCCTCAGCTCACAGTCAGAGTTGGGACCAAGAAGACCAAGAAACAAACTGTAATAGGTGTTGCCACAGGATGCCTTCAGAGCCCAGAAAAGGAGCCCATTCATCCCACAAAATCCTCACACGCTTCAATGTGGATTATCAAAGAGTGGGCTTTGAGGACTCTGAGAAATGAGCACAGCTTGGGCAGTGACCCCTAATTGCTATTATGGAGTAACCCAGTCATTGAGGAAGGTGGAAAGCCTACGTGGAAGTCCCAGGCAGCCGCACTCTCCTGTGAAACTAGGCACTTTTCCTGCTCTAAGTGGATTCAGCTGGATTATTTACTAGCTGTATTTGGCTGGGAAATGGGTCAGACTGGCAGGTCAAGAAGATTCCAGTCATGTCAGGTATCTCAAGACTGCTGTACAGCACTTCTTCTTGTTCTCCATGTGCTAGTTTGGGCTTCCTCACAACATGGCTATCTCAGGGTGGTCAAACCTTATGGGAGAGGCAACAGTGAGAGTGTTTATTGGATGAAAATAACACTGGATTTGGTAGAGTAAGTGTTTGAGATAGGAAAGAAAAAATACAGACTGCTTTTCTCCTCACACAGGTAAAGCATCCAACACAGAACATTTCACCTCTGGTGATCTAAACGTGTGCCGTCTCTCCCCACACACGATCAGTGCCCCAGAGAACGTCAGCTGGGTGTGCTCTACCTGAATTCAGTGCTGACACCTCCTACCTAAAAGTGGCTCACATCCTACAGGGCTCAGACTGAAGCGCTCCATCCTTCAAAGCTGCCCCTGCTTCATATCCCACTTGCAATCTCCAGCTGGTGGCCTGTGCTTCCGATGGACCTGGCCCTATAAATCAGTTGTGCCCATGACCTCTTCCTAAAGCTTGATGAATTTGCTGGAGCAGCTCACAGAACCAGAGAAAACACTTTACGAAGTTTGCCCATTTATCACAAAAGAGATTATGGAAGTTACAGATGAACAACTAGATGGAAGAAATGCCTAAAGTGAAGAATGGCAGGAAGGGAGAGGGACACTTTCAAGCCCTGCCCATGTGTGCCATCCTCCATGTGTTCAGCCCCACATCCTGGCCCGTGGGACATTCATGGAGGCTTCATTATCTAGGTGTTATTGATTAAATCAACCTTTAGCCCTTCTCCCTTCCCCAGAGGTCTCAGGGTGTGACAGCAAGTTCCAATCTTCTACTCACAGGATCAGTTTCCCTGGCAACCAGCCCCCATTCTAAAGCTATCCAAGAGCCCCCAACCCCCAGACATCTCATTAACACCCAAAAAGGCATTTATCACTTAAGCAATTCCATGGATATGGGAGGCCCTGGACAAGGATAAGAGAGGAAAGCTAAACACATTTGTTTCACAGGAGCAGACTAGGAATCTGATTGCTTCCCCAGGGTGGGTGAGCCACATCCAATCAGTTGATGCCCAAATAAAACACAAAGGCCGCTTCTCCCAGGATAAAGAGGGAACCCCTACTTGCCTTAGATGGGGACACTGGTCTTTTCCTGCTGTCAGACTCCCTCAGAAACACTGGAGGAGTTTTGTGTCTCAGATCTGCCAGATTTTAGACTGGAACTCTAACGCCCAGCTATTCTGGGTCTCCAGCTCACAAATGGCAGCTCTTGGGACTTCTTAGCCTCCAGAATCACACAAGTCAATTATTTATAATATAGCTCTTTATACATGTATACAGTCAGCCCACTATGTCTGTGAATTCAACTAACCACAGACTGAAAGTACTTAGGGGGGAAATGTGCAGAGTTTTCTCTTGTTGTTATTCCCTAAGCTATTCAGCGCAACAATTATTTACACAGCATTCCACTGTGGTAAGAAAAAGAAGGAAGCTAGGGATGATTCAAGAATATGTGCAAATACTATGCCATTTCATAGAAGAGATTTGAGCATCCACAGGTTTTAGCATCCACAGAGTGTCTTGGAACTGGTCTCCAACAGTTTTGGAAAGATAGCTACATACAGACAGAGATTTATTAAATAGCAATTGGTTAGGACTACACCACACATTTGAATCGATGGTTCTGTTTCTATGGAGAACCAGCTCCACCCAGAACTTGGTACAATACAGACCTGGACCCAGGCCCGCACCCTCTTAGAGCCTTGTCACCTATCTAACATCCCAGATCACATCACTGGAATCATCAGCTTCCTCCCCAGAGACTGACACCAGTCAGAGAAAGGGAGATTTTGGCTCCTAGTTTCTCTGGAGTGTGGCTCTAGGCATAGCCTTGGCAAGCCACATCTGGACTGCTACTGCCCTCCCACTGCCCACCTAGGTGCCAGGCTGAGATGTCCATTGGGTATCCATTGTCCCAACCCTGTTCCTCTCCCTACTGCATCCTGGCCCTCCCAACACACACACACACACACACACACACACACACACACACACACCCTCTGACTCAGGACCTTGCTGGTCTGTGTGTCAAGCAGGACTCCAGCAGGACACACTGCTCTTTCCAAGGGCCCAGAGAGAGAGGTTCAGTGAAGAGTTGCAGGTGGGGATGGGGAGCCCAGGGTATAGAGTGGGGCAGGAGGAGAGGAGAGGAGAGCTAGTGGCAGGGTGGGAAATGGTCAAGCATCAGAAAGATGGAGGGCCCTCTTCTTTGCAGAGCCCTCCTGTGCTGTCCTGCTGAGCGCCAACACTTTCGTGCATTATTGCCTCCTCCTGAGCTCCCCTGGACTGGAGACTGGGGGCAGCAGAGTAGGGGTTCTGTCCAGGCTGCCCACACTGGCAAGGACTGAGAGTGGGGACACCCCTGACCCTGAAGCAGGAGGAAGCTACGAGCCTGTAGTGGTGCATCCCCACCCCTCTGATGGGCCACCGTGCTATGTATGCTTCAGGACAGAGCACCCCTCACCCCATCCCTGCTCCAAAGCTCCCCTGGCCAGCCCTGTCCTCCCTGCCTTAATGAAGTTCCCCAGCTGACACCTCCTAATTCCCCAGTGATTAACTTCCAGTGGATTAGAAGCAGTACAGCTATTTAATTAATGCGCATGTCTGAGATTACTCAGGACTCATTAAGACTCCATGATTGACTTGTTAATGTGCAGGAATTCAATTACTTGCCTGGCACTGAATTCCTGGCCAGGGCGACAGATGCCCCATCCTCCTAATACATCACAGGGCCTGGACTGGGGAGGAGCCTAAAGGAGGAGACTCCGGCTCAGAGGGACCTGGGCTGAGGGAGGAGACAGCCCTGCCCAGAAAAGCCCTGGTCACAGAGACAGGGAATGCACTCTGTATCTCTGAGCTGCTCCAAGGTGACAGAGGATATGCATTTCTGACCCACAAGGTGCTTCCAAGTGAGAGAAGAATCAGCTCTTGTCTTCGGAAGTCCTGGTTTGGGAGGCAGCCTCTGTCTAGAAATCTCTCATTCAGAGGCAACAGCATGGGCCAACAAGATAGCTCAGTGGACTCAGCACCTGCTTAGGCAAGCACAGGTACTGGGGTTTGATCCCCAACACCACAGGTTGAACCAGCCTCACCCCGGGCTCACTGAGCTAGCCACCAAGGCTGGGCATGGTGGTGCACACCTCTCATCCCAGCACTGAGAAGGCTAAAAACAGGACCACTATCAGTCTGAGCTGTGTAGTGAGACCCTGTACTAAATACATTTTAAAAATAATAATAATAATAAGGCCTGGCCTGAAAGCTCAGTGGACTAAAGTGCCTGCTTAGAGCACAACAGCTGGGGTTTGATCCCTGGCCTGCCATGCTGGCCCTACCTGTAGGGCATACAGAGACAGCAGTTGAGACAGGGTGTAGTGGCACATGTCTGTAATCCCAGCACTTGGGAGGCTGAAAACAGGAGAATCACTACAAGCCCAACCTATGTAGTGAGACCCTATAGACCCTATCCTAAATACAGAAAAATAATAATAATACAGAGGCAACAATACTACTCAGACCTGGGATAGCCCCATCCGAAAGGCCAGACTTGTCCCTGTTCTGGGAAGCCTTAGCCTGAGGAAGACATGACCCAGTCGTTGGAACGCACCAGTCTGACAGGGGATGTAGCCAACGCAAGCTGAGGGGCTGGCCTAAGGACAGACACCGGGAACCTAACCAGACAAGAAGGAAGGATCATAAGGCTGGTGTTTCTGTAGGTGAGAGTCAGAAAAATTTGAGCAACCACAGGGGGACCAGAAAACCCCATTTCCTTGGAGGCTGATAGAGAAGGACAGCCACAATCAGAGTAGAGGACTAACCTGCTCCGCTCTCAGCCCCAGGCCTCAGCTCCACCACCATCTGTCACTGCCTGGTCCCTTGTTGCTCCCTTCTTGACCCTGACCATCTTCCACACATCATCTCATTTGTTCTTCCCATTTTGAAGACTTTTGAGACTGAGGTCCAGAGAGTTTGGGAAACTTATCCAAGGACACACAGCAACAAGGGGTAGAACCTGTTTAGAATCTAGATTTCACCCCTAAACCCATAACCTCCATCGTTATCCTTAACCACACTGTTCCCAACTCCCCAGTAGGTTCAAGAGGCCCTGATGGGCAGACTTATTTCTACTGCTGCAGTTCCAGTGAATTAAAACTCTGTCCACAAAAAAGGTGCTATGGAAATTCTCAGGGGAAGAACACAGGCCTCACAAGTGAGAGATGCCCTCCCCAGAGCCCAGAGAAGACGAGATCCCATGGAGAGTCCTCGCCATGTGCCAGCACATGTGCTCCAACAGGAGGCAACCGCACAAAGGCAGGAACTCAGCGCCAGTTCTGGTAGGGCTCTGCGGCACATGGCAACACTCACTGGTAACCTGGGAAGACACAAGGCTGGTGGATCTGGAAGCCATAGTTCTACCTCCCACAAGCCACATGGCCTCAGGCAAGTCTCTTCATGTCTCTGAGACCGTTTTCCTTACTGTTAACTGAGGGTGGCTTTAGTTTGTTTGATGGTGTAGCAACGTCACAGTGCGAAGACTGCAAACCCGTGCCTAGCAAGCACAGCACACTCACTGCTCACCGTGCCAGCATCTCTTGGTCATGGTCATTTGTTAGCTTCAGCAGAAGAAAGAGAGGTCACCAGGAGACAACAGTGGTTCATGTAAGAAACTTATGTCCTGCTAATGCCTACACAGTTTTGTAGCTCTGAGTTGATACCTTCAGAGCACCAAAGATGTTTCACAAACACATCTGATGCTCTTCTGAAAACGACGCTAATTTTGGTAAAATGTGGGCTGGCTGAGATACTGTCAGATGTTGGCAGAAACTGTGCTGAGTGCTGATTAAAGGGTTCCCAGGCAGCCACACTGAGGAGGGTCACCACCACGCATGTGCATCACAGATAGATCTGGAGACTGCAAGCTAAGGGCTGACAGAAGAATGTCAAAGGAATTCTGGGGACAGTAGCATGAGCCTGCAAGGCCAGCTACTTGGAAGGCTGAGGCAGGGGGATCACAAGTTCAAGTTCAGCCTTGGCAACTTAGCAATTTAGCATGCCTCTGTCTCAAACAAAGTAAAAAGGGCTGAGGACCTAGTTAGGTAGGAGAGTCTAGTTGAGCATGTACAAGGACCTGGGCTTAATCCCCAGTGCCAGAAGGAAATTAAAAAGGTTATTGAATGACTCCAAAGACCTGAACAGTGCACTCTTCAGTCCTCAACAAGACCAAGTGAAGCAGGAAAAGGTAAACAGAACCTGTGCTTTGAAAACTGAATTTCTTCACATGCTATTTAGTAAACAATGCAGTAAATAAAAGGGAGTGAGGAGAAAAGAGAGAGTGTGTGGGTATGTGTGAGTCTTAAAATATTCTTTAAATCCTTTCAAAGAGCCTTGTAATATCTTAAAAGAGCCTTGTAGATTTCCTTAGAAATACACATAAGAAATTCATGATTTATTTTTTTCATCTGTGGGGAGGAGAATAGAGACTAGAGGGTAGAACTGTGGGAGGGAAGTTTTTCACTGACTACGCAATACTCTTATAATTTTTAATTTTGAACCCTATGAATGTATTGCCAATTCAAAAATTAAATTAAAGCATGTTAACCAGTTATCTCTGGTTGCTGGGACAAT
>PVKN010037203.1:0-11287 GCA_004027915.1 Capromys pilorides
AGGAGGAGGAGGAGGAGGAGGAGGAGGAAGAGGAAGAAAAGCAAATGGAACAATCATTCAAACACTTGACCAAGATTTGATGACCCTCCAAAGCACACTGGACACTCCCTAGATCAAATTAACCCCCTCACTCCCTTGCTAGAGTAATTGCCACTGTTTCTAGTTGGTCCTTGTCTCAAAGATCACATGGCACACGTCCAGCCAAGATTGACCAGGGAAACTCAAGAGGGAGCAAATGTAAAAGGAGACCCCCAGCCAGTATACGCCAGTGTCTTAGTCACCCAGGTAAGAGTTCCTGTTGCAGTTCCAGTGGCTCCTGCCTCCTAGAAACGGCTGGACACTGTGACGCATGGCGGCCCACTGTCATGCATGGCTGGTCACTGCAATGCACAGCTAGTCACTGCAATGCACAACTGGCTAGTGTGGTGTGCAGCTGGTCACTGCAATGCGCAGCTGGCCACTGCGATGCATAGCTGGTCGCTGCAATGCGCAGCTGGTCACTGCGATGCACAGTGTATAAACCAACCCCCAACTGACCAGCCATCCTGCCTTTGAAATTCCCGCTTGCTTATCCCATAGAAGTCCTAGCCCACCAGAGATCAGGGCTGATACTCTGGGAATAATTCCAATAATTTCCATTGCTGGAAATGAACCTGCCTCCAAGTCCCAGTGCCCCGCTTGCCACGGCACTGTGGAAAGCATGCCTCGCCTTCTCGTGCTGAAGCCCATGGCCCAGCAGTGATGCAGAGCCACAGTTTTAGAAAACACAACCACAGGAGCAGCCGTGGCAGTGCATCCACAAGCCGTGGCAGTGCATCCACAAGCTGTGGCAGCACATCCACAAGCCGTGGCAGTGCATCCACAAGCCGTGTTGGTGTCGACAGCTACCTGTTGCTCAGCGGCTCCCTCAGAGTTAACTGTATAATTTTTAAAGTGCTAACTGAACTTGGCCATTTGATCTTCATTTGAAGATGACTTTACCCCGAGGTGTAAGTTGCTGCAGGGGTGAAATTCTTCACTAAAATAGATTTCCTCCTGTTACTTCTCACTTCCCTTCCTACCTTTCTCTAAGCCCCGTGGGCCAGTCAGCCAGCCAGGAAATGGAGGTGCGTGCAGGTTTTCACTGGGCACTGGGCACTGGGCTGGGCAGTGCCCTCCAAGGTGGCACCTGTGTCCATCAGGAGCCTTTTACCCAGCAGCCAAGCTGCCGTGTGCTTCCTGCCGAGAGCTGGCAAGCTGGCTTGGAGCCAGCTGAGTCCTAAGGGTAAGGCCTAAACGTCACTGACCTTGCATTTAACTAGTTCCACAAATGAGTTCAACTCTTTCTCAAGATCCAGGGAGCCTTGGCAGAACCCCACTTGCATTTAATACATCTGTTAGACTGACAGGAATACAAAAGGGCAGGGATTCATGAAACCCTTCAGTGGCCCACACAGTCCTGGAGATCCCCCAACAGGCCTCCCTCCTGAAGTCCTCTAATGTTCCATGGCAGCCCTCCAGAGACCAACTCCTTACTCTATAGACCTGGGGACAGCATTTAGGAGCCAAACTACAGCACACCCTGCATGAAAGAGTGTGGACCTTGCCCTGGGCAGTGAGCCTCCCTGCTCTTTGCCCCACAGCGCGATGTACTATCTTCCTGGTGTTGCCAGCACCAGCACGCAGTAATGACTGACTTGTGAGCTTGCAAGGGATTTCAAACAACAATCTGAAATTACCCCTCTTAGTCACACCTTTGCCACGGAGACACGATATCCAGTGCCTGCAATTTAAAGGAGCACAGGTTGACTTAGCCTCCAGCCCACAGCCCGTGGCCAGCCGGCACCGGGCAGAACCAGCTCGGTAGAGGAGTCAGGTGGAGGGTAGCTGTTCCCATCACGGCAGCCAGGAAGCAGAGCAATGAGGGAGGGAGGGGGGCAGGACATCGCCCTCCCAGGTCACACTCCCATCCACACACCTCTCCCGACAGCTATCAGCTCCTGACAACGAGTCATCTAGGAGCCCCACGGTCCAGCCACCTTCCCAGCTTGGGAATATGAGGCTCTTGGGGAACATCTAGGTTAGAAGCTGCAGCCATGGGCCTCGGTTCTGCAGGCTGGGGTTGACTGATTATGACCTGTCTGTGGCTGGTGTCACATGGGGCAAAGGCTGAAATTTCCTAGGGACATCTTCATGTCCCCTGTGATGTCTGGAATGGGACAGTAGGGACAGCTGGACCGTTTCTGCTTTCTCTACACATGAGGCCTCATGCTGGGGCAACATCAGGGTCTCCCCTACCTGAGAAGGCCACCAGCATCATCTCTATCTCCCACCATTACCGAAAAGGACAATCTAGCTCTTGAGGGGCGCAGATGGCACCAGGGCGGGAAAGGCACGGGGCGGGGCTTCTGGAGGGGCCTTGAAGTCTTAGTGCTCCACCTTCCTGTGTGACCACATGCACACTTTTGCTTGCGTAGTACCTGGGGCACCCTCAGGAAAGAAAAGCTGTTGATCCCGCATCAGCAGCCTCAAGTACGAATCCAGAATATTAATATTTAACAACTGTTGTCTCAGGCACATCATTTGTCTTCTTCAAGCTGATTTCCTCACTGTGAAAGTGCAGGTAATGTCATCTGTGTGCGGCAGAGACAGAAAGAGCGGCTCAAGATGAGGTGAAGGGCACGGACACAAGAACTTGAGGCAGGAAGGCAAAATTCTCCCCACTTGCAGATTTTTTTTCCGACAATGTAACTTTTGTGTTACAAAATGGGATGTCCTCTTCCACCAAGTTACCCAGGCGTGGTTCAGAAGGTGTCTGTGAGCACGAATCTGATTTCAGCACCTCGACTCCTTTCCACGACGGCTGTGAATGAGCTGGAGCAAGGTGAACGGTGACACTCCAGACAGGTGACGGCGGGGACCTGTGTGTACCTCTGGGCGTTGAGGGTAGGCACAGAAGCAGGGGTGTCCAGATCTAAGCTGCGCTATTGAATTCCAGCCTGCCCAGCAGGCATGTTCTCTAATCTCTGCAGCAGATGCTAATCCCAGGGATTATTAACCTCCAAGCATTCAAGAGTTGGCTGTCCCAAGGAAGCGATACTCCATGGCAGCCAAACTGCCCAGGTTCATTCATGCTGGAACCTTCAGCTGAATGGGAGAAAACTCTTGCCCGGGGACAAAGAAACTTCCAGTCCTGGTTTTTTATGTCTTTGGTTTCAGCTTTCATCCTACTCGGGAGAAGCTAGAAGAGAGATTTGTTTAAGTATATAATACCTTTTGCAATGTTACATGTTTAAAAGCTTTGTGGAGCAGCTCAGAAACAGAAAAAATCTGTTCAAGAAACAAAAGTGAGATCGTCATTCTTCCAGGTCACACAGCTGCGCATGTCACAACAGTAAGGGAGCTGCATGTACAATAACGTGCAGACAGACAGATATATTTTCAACTTGATTTCCATTATAATTTCTGATTTGCATACTCATGGGAAATTGATCCAACATGCAATACAAATCACCTTTGCAGAATCTTTCCAGCTGCTCCTGGGAGTGCCTGGCACATGCTTTGCTCTGTGCACCCCGCAGCCCCCAGCTCCTGGAGTAGCTCGTCGGGCCACAGCTGTTGTGCAGACTCTGGTGCACACACACACACACGAAGTCCTGTGTCCACTCTGCAGATTTCCACCCGTCCAGCAGGCAGTACTGCTGTGACTCACCAGGACGTGGATACACAGGGTGAGAGCTTTGTCCTAGGCAGCAGAGGTTGAGGGGACTTTGGGGACCACAGCCCCAATATTGTTCACCAGTTCTGCCTGGTGTTTCTATTCAATACGGCTCACCGTAGTACCTGGTTTCTTTCTGTTTTCTATCTTGATTTTGTTGAGTTCAAGTTTGCAGCATGTAATGATTACGTTCACATACATGTAGCCGACACACCTCACCATGCATGTGCCCGACACACCTCACCATGTGTGTACCTGACACACCTCTCCATGTGCATACCGACACACCTTCCCCCTTCTTTGAGAGAAAACAACAGAAATAAATGAAAAAATGCAGGGACTGGCCTGGGAATGTCCATATCTCAGTGCACGCCTGGGTCTCCCCTCTCTCAGATCTCACGACTGGACTTCATGTGGCGGTGCTGTCATCCAGCATGGCGCCCACGGAGACAGCCCAGGAACCATAACTGCCTGGGCCTGCACACGGCGCTGCTTTCCCCTCGCTCCAAGGCGAGCCAGTCCTCTGGAAGCTACTTGGACTGAGCGTGGGGCAAACCACTTTGGCTCTTTTCCACAGTTACCAGAAGAGGAAGTGAAAGTGCCTGGCCTTGCCAGCTAGTTACAGAGACTCCAGCCACTGCCTCCTGCAGCAAGGCCCAGTAACAGGGTTGCTGATTACAACCTTCGTAGGAGAAGAAGAGGAAAGAGCAGGAATGGAGACTTGCAAACTGTTTCTGTAACAGTTTTGACGTTTTCCTTACCTGCACTCAGCAGAAAACTGAGACAATCACCAGATTCACCCTCAGTGCAGGCATGGGCCTCGTCAAGTTGAGCTGGTCTCCACCACTTCATGTGTGCGACAGCACCTCTGGATTGCAGCAGAGGTGAGAAGCTCCCGTCTCCCAGTGACATCACAGCCTGGCAAGGCCACCATGAAACGCACCAATCCCTGCCTGAGTGGACGCTGGTCCAAACAGGCCCACGGCACCCCTGCAGGGTGGAGAGCAGCGCCGTCACGTGCAGCACAGAAACCACGGGACGGGTGTGTGGGCCACCGGCAGGCCAGGCACGGGCTCCGCTGTATGCTGCTCACTCTGCGGAGCACAGTCCCCTACTTACGTAAAGGTCACTCCAGAACAGGGAGCAGCCTGGCACCCTTCAGTGTCACCGTGGCATCAGACCCTGCCAGTGGGCCAATGGGGGCCCCTGGCTGGCACTAGCACGTGGTGAGTTTGGCACAACCGCCAGGCCACTGGCTGAGGGGGAGGCCTCGGAACCCATCTCTGTGCTTGCCTAACATGTGACTGTGCGCACACAGGCGGGTGGATGGTGGGTGCAAATGCACGAGACCTCCGTGCCCCTCACTATGCAAGAGATGAACCGTCCTTGGTTAATGCGGACAAATCCAGACCCACCCTTCCCTAACATAGCAGCCTCCGTCAACACAGCTCTGCCCTGTCCTGCGTGCCCTCCCACTCACTCACACGTTTCCTCGTGGCGTTGTTCATTGTGTGAGAACCCGCGGGTGCCAGGGACTGGAGGCCCTGCCAGTGCTGGGCCTGGGCTGCTCCTCAGAGGCCCCTGTGTGCCGGGCTGGGGAGACATGGACCTCCAGGGGGCAGCATGCAGGGACGTGTCCTCAAAGGGACTCTGGGACTTTTTTGCTGTCCTGGCCCCCCATGGGATGAGATCTGGATCAGGTCCTATCACTGTAGTTCACAGCAGAGCCCTAAAAGCCACCAGCTCAACCAGCCACGCCATGGGACTTTCCGGACCACAAGCCCAATGAGCCCTCCTCTTTATTTGTTGGTGTCTGTGGTGTTCTACTCCGGTGGTAGAAGGCTGGGGACCAGAGACACCATCTCTGACTCCGCTGTTCAAGGCCCAGAAGGGAAGCAGTGGGTGAGACCCCAGGAGGGGCTTCCACTGACTGCAGCGGAAAGGACAAGGCCAGTGTGGACCAAAGGAGTGGGTACAGGGCTCGGAGGAGGCTCCCACCCTTGGCGCTGCAAAGGCAGAGTTAGGAGACAACCGATTCCTAGAGGACGCTGGGCACAAGCAACAGAGTGAGCGGCAATGACCAGACAAACCGCCCCAACATACGTATTTCCTCACAGGCTGCCCAGGGAGTACAGGCTGAACCCAAGGGCAACAGAGGTCATGCAGCGATTGATTTTATCAAATTCTCTAAATATCATTCACACCTCCACTGGGATAAGCAAGCTTTATTCTTAAAAAGTATTTCACAGATGCAAGATTGCATGATAGAGCTGGAGAGAAAGCTCAGCCGGCAAAGCGCCAGCCTGGCAAGTGCAAGGACCCAGGTTCAATCCCCAGCTCCATGGATGCAGGCCACCCAAACCCAGCATGGTGGCACATGCCTGTAATCTCAGTGCTGGGGAGGCTGAGACAGGAGGATCACTACAAATCCAAGCTTCATAGTGAGACCCTGTACCAAGTAAATAAATAAATAAAACGATCGTTTCTTGAGAAAAAGATAACCCTGACACCTTGTCCGAGCCCGTTTGTGACAGCCCAAGTGGACGTGACCTTCAGCTGAGTCCCCTTCCTGAGTAGGGACCATGGGGGGATCCTCAAGCATATCCTACCAAGGTGGGCCTAAGCTTTGCTGTGAATAAAATGGGAAAACAGGGTCTCCTGAGCAGTGGCTTTCTCTTCACCTTTGGCCACAAAATGACACGAGACTGCTGGGGTCGCGCTGACGTTCCTCGTACAGCCCGGCCCGTGGAGCCTGCCTGGGCACCGAGATGGCCCGGGTCCCACTGTGGAACCGCAGGAAGAGCCCACCAGCCACAGCCCTGACGTGGCAGTCCAGGAGACCCCGCCGCAGGAGCCACTCGAGCCTGGTCTATTCATCTTTTACACAGCCCTCTCCTATAGCATCAGATTAGCAAATTGGGTTTAAACTAACGTGCTATAAAAATCTTATCATTTTTATTAAGTATGAGAAAATCGTGGCGTTGCTTCTGTGACACGTTCCGTTCATCCTTCTGCGTCAACACCGTGATAAAGGAGCTGCGTGGTGGCCTGCACGGGACTCCGTTCTCAGTAATGAAGACATGAATCTTATCGCTCCTATTCTGGCGAGCTCGGATTAACACAGGGTGACGGCGCTGGCCTCGCCCAGAAGCCGCGGCTCTGCCTTTCCTCTGAATCTACCCTCCTCTTCCAGGTCAGCTGCCTGAGATGAGCACCGCAACTGCCCCCGCTCCCCCCCACCCAACCACTGAGCAGCGTCGCCTCCGCATCCAAAAGTGGCCTGAGTCCTTCCTCCCCGTGGTCGGTGGGTCGTGCTCGGCTTTGCAGCTCTCGCTCCCTGCCTGCTCCTTGCTCTCAGCCGTGACCTCACTTCCTGCGTTCCCGGAAGTAGGAAGCCATCAGACAGGAGCTCGCACCGAGTCCTGCCTGCCTGCCCCTCCTCCCCCTTGGTCATCCCTGAGTCACTGCTGTGGACAGCCAGGAGCACAGCTGACCACCTGCTGCCCTGTTCTCCTGGGAGAGCGGCTCCCCGGGCTTTCTGCTCCCCTCTCGTCCCTCATCCCTGTCCCCTGGGTGCCTTAGTATGGGGTGTCTCCAACTCCAGCCCCCCACCCTTCCAGCAGCGCGTGCCACGGGCAGCTCTGCCCGAGCGTGGTGGCTGTTGTCACCCCCAAACCTCCGGGTACTCGGCACTTAGTCTCCCCACTCTTCCCTGGCTCACACCAGCCCATCCGGAATTCTGCCCGCCCGGCCACCACCATGCAGCCAGAGCTGGCTTCTCCTCCCTGCCACGGATGCTCAGTGCCACCACGTCCTTGCGTGAACCACGGCACTGGCCTCCCAGGGTCGCAGCTATGTCAGGGACGCCAGCCACGTGCTAAATCCCTTTCCGTGCCAAAACCCTGTCTGTCCAAGCAAACACCAAGGCGTGCTACTCCCTGGTGTCGCAGGGCAAGGGACAGGTGCTGCCAGTCACCACGAGGCCAAGGACTCAGCCTGCGGGCGGGGCTCTCTCCACCGCGCTGTGCCGTCCACGACCACAGTGCTTGTTGGACCCCATTGCGCAAATGATCCACAAAAGCCCTGCTTTATGGGGAAACGCTCGCTCACCAGCTTCTGCTGAATCTGGGACCCAGAGTGGAAAGGCGGAGCGTGCGTGGCGTGCACTCTCCCGCTGACGCGCAGTCGGAACCTTCCAAGCTGGGTCACAGCGAGCCGGAGGCTCCTGAACCTACAGGAGCTGCCAGAGCTTCCGGAGGTCACCCACGCGTTCCGAGCCCTAGGACAAGGACTGCTGTTGGCCGACAGCCACTCTGCAGCTCCTGCTACACCAGATCCTAGGCATCCTCATCAAGCCCTACGTATTCCTGCCCCAAGTGCCACTCATCTTCCTCCTGTGTCACTTTCCCCTTGAGCCACTGGTGGCCCCTGGGTTTATGTCTAAGCCCGTCCTGGTCACCTACAGGTGCTGAAGCATCATTACCAACTCTGTGGTTTGCGTCTGGATGTCCTCCTGCAAGGCCTCATGCAGTCAGGGAGCGGTTTCTTGAGTTTGAGGTGCATTTCGTGGTCCAGTGCAGGGATTACGGGTGCGTGTGCTGCACCCGCTCCGGGTCAGCGAGCTGCACACAGGACCAGGGCAGGAGCAAGGCTTGCTTTCTGCTGCTGCTGCTGCTGCTCCTCCATGTTTGCTTTTGCTGTCTTCTGCCACCGTGAGCCATTGCCCCTGTGCCCTGGGCCACCCTGCCTTGGAGCCGTCGGGCATGGACTAAAACTTCCACAGGCTGTGAGTTATAAATGAACCGTTCCTTGATTCATTTGGGCTTCTGGGTATTTTATCTTAGCAATGAGAGAAAAGTAACCAAGACAACATCCATGAAGAATTATCTTCAGAATGTGCTGTTTTTATTTTGTGTTTGTCTAACAAACAGGACCCCTTTGGAAATTTCGAAAACTGCATAACATATTAGCATATGAATAATAAATTAAAAATCACTAATACACTCACCAAACAATTTTTAAAAGTTAAGGTTTTAGCATATTTTCTGTAAATATTTAGATCATACTGTAAGCACTATTATGTTTATTTTTTTTAAATACTATATCAAAACCACTTCCCGCAACATTAAGGTATCACAAAACATTATCCCGTCATGAAAACAACTTCACTGTGCTCTGAGTCATCCAGATTGCTCCAAAGTATTTTATGCTCTTGCATGTGGAGAAGTGGTATTTTTATCAATCACTGATATTCTAATAAATCCCTGTAGAATGTGATAAAAAAAAATTATACATTTAGAAATCTAACCATATACAAAATTGTAGCAGGTCAATCCTATGGCATTTTTTTTCTCGTCTCTTATTTTCTTTTATTACCTTTTTTTTAAAACAAACATTTACTTGAGAGAGAGTATAGCAATAATTGTTATGACATTAAAAGCAGTACACAGTTAGAAGACCAGAATGATAGGTGTTCCAAGCATGGTGTTAGCATTACACATTGCTGTCCTCAGGGTAGTTGCTTAGTTCACATATATCAGCATACATAGTTAGTCAGGGTGAGAATTCTACCAGTTAACTACTAGTTTCAAAAACCTGTTGGAGATTCTAGGACCATTGTCTTAACCATCTTGTGTGGATAGATGCATGGTTTTGCCTCTGCCATGTTTCCTAACTTTTCTCCTTGCTCTTTCTTCATTGTTTAATCCTTAAGTTCTCACTTTCCATTTAACTGTGTTACACTTTTCCATTTTTATTTCTTCTTTTGAGTTCTTACACTAGGGAGACTATATGATATTTACACCTGTGGGTCTGATTTATTTCATTTATGAGTATATCTTCAAGTTGCATCTACTTATATATGAAGGCTTCAAGTTTATTATTCTTTATGAGTAACCCTCCATTGTACAAAAACACTTTTTTATCCATTCCTCAGGTGATGGGCATTCTGGTTGTTTCCAAGATTTAGCTATCACAAATTGTGCTGCAACAAACATAGGTGCACAGATATCACTATGATAGGATGTTTCCAGTTTTTTGGGGGGAAAATTCCCAGTAGGGGGATAGCTGGGTTGAATGGGATTTCCAGCCTTAGTTTTTTAAAGAGGCTCCACACTGATTTCCATAATGGTTGCACCAGTCTGCATTCCCACCGGGAGTGGAGAAATGTTCCTTTTTCCTCATAACCTCTCCAACATTTGTTGTTGGTTGGTTTCTTTATGATAGCCGTTCTTTCTGGGGTGAGATGGTATCTCAGTATTGTTTTAATTTGTATTTATTTCATGGATGGCTAGTGATGTGGAGCATTTTTTCATGTATTTATTAGCCTTCAGTATTTCTTCCTCTGAGCAGTGTGTGTTCATCTCGGATGCCCATTTCTAGATAGGGTCGATGATATATAGTGTGCCTAAGGAGAGTCACCTAGGGAGAAAACATTAGGCCAAACAATGGCCATGACACATCCAGATGGCTGAAACAGCAAAAGACTCACGAGGTGCTGTACGTGATTCCTGGGTAAATCCTGAGGGGATTTGGCTGACCTTGTCAGATAGGAAAAGTTACATTTTTAGTTACATACGTCTTAACAAGCTGAGCTGTGAAGGTTCAAGTCAACAACTTTGGACAATTGCCAGTTCTGCTGATAACCCACTACTATTACGGACTATTGGACTATATTGAGTTATTTTGCTGAATTCAAGTGCCTGCAGTCTGTGGAGTGGCATCAAGTATAAAAAAGTCCTTTAAAGACTTCTCCAAATACAGCTCCTCTAACTGCAACGGAACGCCCATCTCTGACAAAAAATTAAAAAAGATGTTTAAAAAAAGGGTTTTTCCTTCCATAATTTTGGCAACGAGAAGTTACACAGTCCTTTCCAACTCCTATTATAAGACTCCTTCAGTCTTGAACAAAGTCTAAAAATCCTAATACTTATTTTCCATGACTAAAACCCGACCACTCCCAGGCCGGAAGACCCATCTCTTCCCCTTAATTGCTAGCTACTCCTGAGTTGTTGTTGTCCAGAGAGGAGCAGCTCTGAATTTTCACATAAAAGATAAAGTTATTACAACATTTTGAGGAAAATCTTTGAAGCTAATTATCTAAAGATTAGAGAAAGGCTATCTTTTAATTAATTTCAAACCCTGGATTGAGTGCTAAGCACAAACATGAAAGGGAGGTTTCCGGTAGGAAGCAGTGATGGTTGGGAAACCGCCTCCCTCCCCCCGAGGGTTGCCATTTAATTTCCAACATCGATTTGAAATAAACGCTGGCAGGGTCTCCCGGGGAAAGCGGTTTCAGTTATAAGCATGATGGGGAAGCACACAGGGCAGTAAGCGAATCCACGCCGTACTTCTCCGCTAACCAGGGCGCCACAGGCAGGGCTTTGGTGTCACACACCCCACCCCCACCCCCACCCCCACCCCCGTCCACGCCTACCGCCTTCCAGGTCTGTGACACTCTGCACTGAAGAGACAGGAGCTCCAGCTGGAGAAGTTGAGCAGGGTGAAATCGTGGATCTCTATGGCAACCAGGGCATGCCACTCTGTAAACTGTAAATAGTGGGGGTCCACTAAGAGGAATGATTGGGGAAT
>PVKN010037204.1:0-11285 GCA_004027915.1 Capromys pilorides
TGTCTCCCTAGTGTGAGAAGCTGAAAGAGTAAATGTGATCCAAAATGTGCAAAAGATATTGTACATGGGAAGAAACTTCAAAAGGAAAGAGAAACTGGGATTAGGGAATGGGGAAAAGGAAGGGAAAAGCAAACAGAAAAAATATACAAAAGATGGTAAAGAGAGCTATGCTACTAATTTCTCTCAGTTCAGTGAAAAGATATTTCTGTGCTAATATTGTTTGGACAATTAAATGCTGATGTCTTGAACTCTTAGTAACTAATTTAAATAATATGCAATGCATTAACCATTTTAACCCACCTATCATATTGTTTTGGAATTAAATTTTTTTTCCTTAAAATAAAAAAAGAAAAGAAAATTTAACTCTACCTTTGGAGTTTGATTTTTTTTTTTTTGGTGGGGGGGAAGGTACCACTAACAAAACTTAAGACCTTGCACTTGCCAGGCCAGCACTGTGCCAATAAGCTATATCTCAGGCTCTGGAGCTTGAAGGGTAATAATAACGGCATTGAAAGTAAACGTCTACAAGCAGGGTATGGGCAGCTTTCTTACAGCATGATAGAGTATCCACATGATAGGGTATACTGAAGCCATAAAAATGCTTGGAAGATTGGGCATGGTAGCACATGCCTATAATGTAGCACTTGGGAGGCTGAGGCAGGAGGACCGCCCTGAGTTCAACGCCAGTCTAGGCTATACAGTGAGACCCTGTTTCAAAAAAACAAAAAAACAAAACATGGCTAGAGGGAGCCTGCTGTGTACTGAGCACACTGCCAAAGGGGGAAGATACAGAAGAGTGTGTGTACCTGGCTTCCACCTCAGGGAAAGTAAAAGTGCATGCATTTGCACACTTGTTTATGTACAAGATGTGGTCCTGTGCAAGGATGGTTGAGCCAGCCTTGTACCAGTGGCTGCTCCTGGGGAAAAGAGCCAGAAGTCAGGACACAGGGCGGATGGTGTTTAGGAAGAGCAGGCTCTCGGGCTAGGTCCAGACCCTGACACTGGGACCCTCTCCTCCTGGCCTAGGGAACTGTGTGCAGGGGCTCTGTCCACAGGAGACTCAGGGTCCTCGCTGAGCCCCAGTGTGGTTTGGGCACCGACTCTCCACACCCTCCACCCTCCACCCTTGTCAGATGCCACCCTGGCCATCTTCGCCCTCGCCCTCGCCCATCACTGACCTCCTTCCTCCCACCTGGATCACTCCCCATTCCCATCTCCTACAGTGGTGTTAAAGACTTGAATATGGACAATAATACTGTATAACTCCACATACCCACTACCCAGTTTTAGAAGTAAACTTTGCAAATACACTGGAGAGGGGGAGGTTCAAACATTCTCATAAATGCAATCTCTGCCCAGTGTGTCATTGGTTGAGGAAGAGGGCATGGGGGAGGTGACACTGGAGGTGCCATCGTAAAAGGACAGAGTCTGCTCCTCTGTCTGTTTGCCTGCATCTCCCTGTTCATGCTTGGCATCCAGCTGCCACATTGTGATGGAACCCTGGCCCACTGAGCACCCCACCCTCAACAGGAACTGAGTGTCCCACCCTCAACTACCAGCCCCAACATACCAACTGTGCCCCTTCATCCCATGCTCCAATCTCAGCTGGCATCTCAATGCAGCCTGGTGGCCAGAAATGCCCAACTAATCCACTCTCAACTTCCTGATGCCTGAAACCAGCAGGGACGATTGTTGCGCTGCTCTAGCTTTTCATGTGGGGTTGCCACTATGCAGGAAGGACAGCTAGCCAATGTCCCTTCCCAATCTCAAAGAAATCACTGTCCTGGCCTCTATTATGTCCATGAATGTTTTAACTTTTACTATACATTATTAATCCATTCACAACACACAGGATGATGCTTATTCTTAGAATGGTGGGGTATGGTGTGCATCTGTAATCATAGGAGTTCAATGGGGGGGCAGGATGAGTGCAAGTTGGGGGCCAGTCTGTGTAACTTAGTGAGGCTGTGTTTCAACATAAGATTTAAAAAGTTCTGGGGTGTAGCTCAGTGGCAGAGCACTTGCGTAGCATGTGTGAGACTCTGGGTTTGATTTCCTAGCATCACAAAACAGAACAAAAGAGCACAAGAGTGCCCGTTCTCCACATCCATCTACTGTATTGTGTGTGCGTCCCTGCCTGCCTCTTCCCTTCCACAGAGGAGCCGAGAGCCAAGCCTAGGTGAGCTGAGGCAGCTGCAGGTATTCTCCACCCCCCACAACTTAATAGTGTTGTGTTTATACCATAGCACATGGAAGTCGGTGTTCATGACATTTGGGTCCTTCAGGTCTGTGCTATCTGTGCTGGTGACATGGTCTCCCTGTACCTCTTCACATGGCCTCTGCCTACTCTGGATAGTCTCAGTTCTAATGTCACTTTGTCGCTTATGGGGCCTCCAGAGTCTTTCCAAACTGATGGGGTGCAGATCCCTGAACACTGGTGATTGAAGGGGGCATCTCTTCCTCCGGGTCTCTGGGTCAGGGATGGTGTGGGGGCCAGGTGTGTGGTTGGGGCTGCCTGGAGGGAGCAGGAGAGGCCTGACTCCTGGCGCTTGCTCCCTGTAGCAGTCTCCAGAGGACAAGGAGGAGTTCCGGGGTTCCACGGCTCTCTTGGTGATTTCTGATCCTATGCCCTGCTCTCTTCTATTTCTTCCTCCCCTGAATTTGTTCATTTTCCAAACTTAGTGCTAAGCACTGGACCTGTCTTTCATTTATTCATCAAATCCTCACCAAGTTCCTGTGAGGCACCAGGCACTGCTCTGGAGATGACAATGAACAGAACAAATGAAACTGCTGGCTGCTGTGGATCATGTTCTCTATCCAGGGAACACGCTGGAGAAAGAATGGATCAGAAGAAAATCAGAGTAGAGGATGGCCACTTTTGGCAGGGTGACCAGGAGAAATGTTGCTGAGACATGGAGTGCTGAGGACAGATTTGAAGGAAACTGCAAAGGTGGAAGCCCTGGGGTGGGGGTGGCCCAATGTGTGGAGGCAGGAGCCACTGTAGCTGGGGATAGGGATGAGAAGTGCAGGGGCAGAGCCTGGAGCGCCAGGGGGAGAGCTGGCATCCATCTGCCACCCCCCATGACACTTACTGGGGAGGGATGGGCTGAGGACAGAGGGCTTTCAGTGCTGGGGACCAAGCCGGCCCTTGTGTTGGCAAGGCAGGCCTTCACTTGAGGCTCTGGGCAGGGCTGAAGGGGGAAGCTGAGCTGGATGGGCTGATACGGGGTGGAGCTGGGACAGGCGGATGTGAGGAGCAGGACAGCCTCAGGATGTCCAGGTGGTGGTGAGGGTGACACCTGCCCCGAGGACACACATAAGTGCTACTGGGTCCCTGAAGTCAGGATTGTAGGCAAGTGCATAGGCAAGAAGATGTCACTGGACAGAGGAGACTGACAGTGTCAGCACTTTCTACAAGGACACAGCCTGGCTACCATGCTGTCCATCAGATCTGTTACCCAGGTGCTCATGCTGCTGTCTGTGTTTCAGTCACAGTTTGCTTAACCTTATCCTGAGATGGTGCTATCACCATGACCTGGAAAATGGGGACACAGAGAGGTTAAGTTATTTGCTGTGGTAAAGCCTGAATCCCAGGAGTCTGAGAGGCTGATTCAGGAGGACTGCAAGTTTGAGTTCAGGTCCAAGACATCACAGGAGAGGAAACTTGGGTCTGTGGTTATAATTCTGAGACCAAGAATCAGAGTTCTCAATGGAAATCAATCCATTTTTCTTCTGGAAAAAAAACATGTCAATCAAGATCTAGCATCAAGGTGATGTTGCTTGTGCTTTTTGACCTTGGAATTGTTCAAGCTGAGTCTGTGCCCAGGAACACTGCAAGTAGACTTTGCGGGTAGACTTTGCATAGTATAGGACTTGCTGGAGTGTTTAAAAAATGACGTGCTAAGGGCCGGCCAAATAGCTTAGCGGATTAAGGCACCAGCGAGCAGAAACAGGGACCTGGGGTTCAATCCCCATGCCTGCTGTGCCTGCTTCACCCCTGGGGCATGGTGACACAGCGATTGAGACTGGGTGTGATGGTGCATGCCTATAATCCCAGTTCTTGGGAGGCTGTAAACAGGCGGATCACTATGAGTCGGATCTAGTAGTGAGACCCTGAACATCCTGTAGACCCCTTCACCTACCCCCCCCAAATGATGTGCATAAGAAAGTGGCCTGAGAAATGGGCAATTTCATCCTCTATCATGACAATTTCACACACTGCTTCTGGAACAGCAGTTTCTGTCAAGTAAAAGCGTCATGATGTGTCCTCGTCCACCTTCTCAACCCGCTGTGGAACCGTGAAACTTCTGGCTCTTCCCCAAAGTCAAATGGCTACAGAAGGTAAATCTCTTGAATTCAAGGCATGAAGAGGCCCTGAACAGTACAGCTAGAAAGCCCTTGAAAGAGGATTTCCAACACCGCTTCAGAAAGGGGAGAGAGGGGCTCGGTGATATAGCTCAGTGGCACAGCAGCTCCCTGGCAAGACCAAGGTCTGAGTTTGAACCTCCACCCCCCAAAAAAAGAGAAAAAAAAAGAAAGTGGAAAGAATCATGGAAAAAGCATGTTTCAAGCGAGGGGGAATGTGTTGGGGGGGGGACTAACAGCAATTCGACTTTTACTGTAACAATTTTTAAAATTACAATATTCACTATTTTTAAAATCTTGTCTTTATACTTCCACATACTTACTAGCAGGATGACACAATTTGCATTAGATGTGATTATTATTTGACCACTGCTCTGTGCATGCATGGCTAAGATACAGACACATCCTCTGCACAGTCCTAGGTGCACGTGAGGTAGCTAAATAGACTCTCATTTTTCTGCATCTCATTTATTTCTCTCAGTGCTTTGAAGGTCCTTTTCCATTTGTACCTAATGGAGATCTAAATCTAATGGATTTAGAAATTCAGGTCCACTTGAGATGGAATCTCAGGAAACTGCCTTCTCTTCATATTCAGAACCAAGGAAACTGAGGCTCAGGGTGTGAACAGGACAGGTGCCCAAGGTCAGAAGCAAAACAGACCTGGAAACCAGCCTGGAACCCTGCACAGAAAGCTGACAGGTCTGACTGCAGGGGCCTCAGTTGGTGTGACACTGGTGTCGGTCTTTACAGCAAGGCTGAGTGCTTTCCTAGGAAAATGCCAGGTGGGCTCTTGCTCCTCTTCTCAATCTGGCTTTTCCCTCTGGCCCCTCCCCAGCTGGTATCCCTCTTGGCTCTGAGTAGGGACGCCCCTCCAGCTCCCCGCTGGGCCTGGCCTTGGGAGCCCCACTGATCCTCTGACAGCCCAAGACTGATGGTTGGGAGTGTGTATTCAGGTGCAGCGTGAGCACATGGAGGCCAGATGAGGATGGGGTGGGGGGCAGGGGCGCATGGGGTGGGGCACTGAGCACCAAGGCAGGCGAGGACAGAGCATCCCACAGACACCTGCCTCCTCTCTCACTGGCACCAGTCCACCTTCTTGGGGCCTCTGTCCTCCTGCTGCCTTTCATAGGTGCAGGTGATGCAGCAGGGCTGGCATCACCTGAGTGCTCTTTCCATGGCTGGGAGGCCCAGGAGGACAGCAGAGAGAGGATGAGATGGGGTGGGGTGGGGGAGCCTGGCCTGACCCTCAGGTGAGACTCCAGATGATGCCAGCTCCTCTGGGGTCTCACTCTCCTTGAGGTAACAAGAAGGAGCCAGCTCCCTGAGCAGACAGTGCTCTGTGGCCAGCAGATGTCTCTGGGTCCTTGCACTGGCCTCTTGTAGCCCCACTGTTTCCTGTCTGGTAATGGAAGCCCTTGGGTGCTGGCCCTCAGCCGGGCTTGTCGGAAGTGTCCCTCCTGTGCAGATATTGGCCCTGTGTGGTTTCCCAGCACAGTGTGGAGCCCAGAATGCAGGGATTCTCCCACCCCATGCCTCAGGAGTCCTCAGATGGCATGTTCCTCTCCAGTTGGGCACTAGGCACAGTAGGGGCAGATGGGCAGGCTCAAGGCTGCAGCAGCTGGGACAGGGTGGGACAGGGTGGGACAGGAGGGAGGAGCTCACAGAGGTGCTGTGAGCAGCAGAGAGGAGCCTGGGGGGCTCTGTCTGGGTTCTGTAGATTCACAAGGACACGGGCTGGGGACTCAGAGAAGGGGATGGAGGCTCAGATGTGAATGGATGTGAGGAGGGCCCTTTTGAGAGGGGAGGCAGGCAGGTCAGTGCAGCTTGGGGCAGGAGAAAGGTTGTGGCTATGGATGGCAGGGACAGGGGACTAGGTAGCTCCAGAACAAAGGCCCCAGGAGCAGCCTGGCTGCCTCTGCCCAGCTGATAGGCTCAGCTAATTGCTACCATTAATGAGCAGCTGGGCCTCTTCTTGGCATGTGCATTCAGAGTGATAATCAGTCACACGGTGGATGGCAGCAGTGCCAGCCTGCCGGGGGTGGTTGTGGCTGAGCAGAGGTGACATTATGAGCTCCATACAGTTTTGCTTTCTCTGTGGATCCAGAAGGCCCTAGGGATCATCCTGCCTGGAGAGATTTGGGGGAACATCCTGCTTGGCAGCAGGGCATGACATCCTGTTCTGTGGTGGCTTTGGTGGGGTGAGGGTTCTGGGGAGGGGAGAGGAGTGTGGCCCTCATGAACCCCCTGAAGGTTCTCAGGTGGTGAGTTACACTGCCTACTGAGCAAATGGGGAGCAGAGTGAATGTGCTGTGCTAGCCTTGTGTCCAGAGGGCTTTACTGAGTTTACCAGCCTTGTGTTAATGCCTCTGGCATTAACTCCATTTTACAGATGGGTAAACTGATGCACAGAGTGGCCACATAACAGAGATGGCTAAGCTGGGATGCGAGCTTTTGGACCTGGCTCTGCCTGGCAGTGGGGGTTGACAGTCTCTCTCTGGCCCTCTCTGCAGGGATACTGGTATGTTTGGTGTCCCCGGCAGGGTTGCAAGGTGAGACTTAAGTATAAATAAATAAACAGGGAGCAGATGGTGGTGGGGGAGGGGCAGGGCCAGGGCCTCCCACTTCTCCTTGGGAAAATGTCCTGGGCTGGAGCAAATGGATTCCAGACCCAGGGCTTGGAGCCCCCTGCCTACTGCTCCTGCCAGTGCTCCGGGACACCCCCAGCCCCTGGTGCTGTGTTGGGTCTGGGTTCTGCCCATGCCTAATTTCTCTCTTGTTCTCATGTGGCCTTGAACAAATCATATTACCTCTCTGTGCCTCTATTTCACAGTGTGTCAAGTGAGTGAAGGGACAATGAATTCTGTCGGGTGTCTATCCTGGGCAACCTCCTCAGGAAGCCTTCCTTGCTTGCTCTAGGCAGATTTTGTTAGGACAGCAGCTTAGTGTCTGGAGAAGAGTGCTAGAATCTATCGTGACGGCATGATCTGCTCCACAACATCCTCAAGGCTGACACAGCTTTTCCATGTAGCTTGGGCACCTGTCCTGAGGGGCATTGTGTGAATAAAGGTATGTGGGGGGGAAGGGCTGTGAGGAGCTGCCATGCTTCCTGAATGTGGTCCCAATGGGAAGTGGATAAAGGATGACATCACTGTACAGCAGCCAATCATCAAATCCCAACAAATCCGCAGTGAGAAAGGCATTCCTTTCTCAGCATCTCCTAGCTTTTCTCACCCTGAGGATGAAGTTCAATGATGTCAGTCAGTAACCAGTAACACCCCTGCTGCAGAGAGGGTTGATCTTGAACTCAGAGCTTCTGTAGAGACCACTGCCAGTTAGAATTTTTTTTGTGTGGCAGAACCGGGGTTCAAACTCAGGACCTTGCACTTGCCAGGCAGGCACTTGTGTCCCTGAGCTATCACCTCTGCCCCATTACCAATTAGATTTGACCCAGGTTTGCATTATCTTTGTTTCCATTTTATTTGTTTTGGTTTATTACATTTTAATTGTATCCAAAGTTTCTCATTTTGCAGACCATGGTGGCAGGAGTCTGAAGCAGCAGCACTCTGACAAAACCTTGGGAGCTTTGATGAAGGGACTCAAGCAACTGATGGCCTTGATCATGAAGGGTGATCAGGGAACTTGAGGGTGATGGGAATGTTCTGTGTTTTAGCTGTAGTATGGCTGTGTACATTGGTCACAATCTATTTCCCAGTAACACTTATAACGGGTGCATTTTATTGTATCTCAGTTGCATCTTAAAGTGGGTTTTAAAATGTATGTGTTTAAGTGGGAATGGTTGAAGATACCAAATGCTGTGTGGGTACAGCCAAAGCCTTCAAGTTGACTACCACATGGTAAAGTTTAGAGTCAGTAAATAAATGGACAGATAGGAGAATGAATGAATGAACATATGAGCAATGGAATGAATATCTACCCTATCTGTGGCATGAATCCATTCATTCTACACAGCCCCAGCATCTTGGAAGTTGACCAGATATTGTTCTATCTCACTCTGCCTAGCTCCTAACATGGAGAACTCATAACCTTGTGACTTAACCCTTTCCAGCATTAAATGCTAGGTGTGTAAGAAAGGGTTTTGTTATATTAAGTTGATCTTTCTCGGCCCCCGGATGCCTGGGGCCTGCAGACACACTCTCTCTGAGGACAGTTTAAGTGGCCACCCAGCACAGCCTGCTGTCCTTGGACCCTTCACCCCAGATGCCTAGATCCACTGGCTCTGGCTTGTAGAGTGCACATGCTGGTGGAGTGGCAACACCCAGTATAAGTTCCGACAAACACAGTAATCACATACTACTTTGAAGGGGAAAAAGCAGGTGAGATGGAGGGAAGCCCACCTCACGGAAAAGGTGGAAAGGCCAGGGGAAGCTCTCAAAGGAGGTGATATTTGAACAGAGGCTGGAAGGATGCAAAGGAGCCCAGAGAACTAGAGGAGAAGCATCCCAAGAAGAGGAAGAGTGGGTACAGAGGCCCCAGATCAGAAAGCAAATGGGGCCATGTGCAGGCAGACTGGCTGGAGTGGAGTGAGCTGGGAGGGACAGTCATCTCAGGCGTTGATGGTAAAGAGGCAGAAATTGTTTTCTCAATTTGATTTTCAAGCACTTAAGCAGAAGGTGATAGGATATGGTGGAAATTTTAGTCAATAGTACATATTTACTGAGTTAAAACAGAAGCCTCTTCTAGTTCCAGTATTTTGGCGCTTCCCAAAATAATGCTGATATCCCAAGAGACGGGAGTGTGGTCACCTGAGCAGACTCCAGAGAAGGCCTGCCCTGGACTCCTGGCTCTGTCTCCACCCTGCTTGTGAGAGTTGGCTGGCAAGGGACCTCACCCCTCTGAGCCTCACCTGCAGGTGGAGGTAATAACTGCAGCCACCTCACCTCTGGGGACTCAGCTCCATCTCTGGGCATGGCTTTCCTCTCTGTCTACCCTCTGAGGTGGCACTCAAAGATGGGTCTCAGGGACAGGCCCACACTAGCCAGGGGCCTGCTTCTGGCCCCCATGTCCTCCTCTGGGAAGAAGTGAGGCAGCCCATGGGACTTCTGTGCTTGTCTTTATTTTATTTTATGGACAGGGAAACAGGCTGAGAGCTGTGAATTTGCCCTCAGGACATCTGGAACGTTGGTCCTGCCTCCTGCCAGGCTGCCCTGAGGATTATTCCCTGGGTGAAATAAGGCCTTTCAGGAGCACTGAGGGGTGTCCCGTACCTCATATGTGCCCATTAAATGCTGGTTGTTGTTGTGTCCTAGATTTACTCACCAAGGTATCATACTTGTTAGGTGGCACAATGCCAAAGCCAGGTCTGTGCATCTAGGGCTCCAGTCCCACAGCCACAGAGGCCCCTATTGCAGCAGTGACAGGGTGGCATCGCTGGTGGTGGCAGGACGAGGTGAGCCTGTGCCTGCAGCCGGGTCAGGGACAGGTAGGCCGGGCCTGGAAGGCATTACACGGCTGTCGGCCGGCGCGGCGGGTTCCGGAGGGGTCCCGGACGGCCTGCCACAAAGCGCGCTTTGTTCTGCGCGGCCCGGAGCTGGAACCAATGGATTGGCGGCAGTCAGGGTCATCTGTCAGGCGGCGCAGGGTCAGGCGGGGAAGGGGCTTAGGCAGGAGCCGGCTGGAGCACCACGGGGGGTGGAGGGAGCGCTATGGAGGGGTGCAACGCAGCTTCCGGCCTCAGTTTACCCGGCTGTCCAAAGGGGAAGATCAGTCGTGTCGGGTCCGCCTCTCAGAACTCCTGAGACTTCAGCATGGAAGCCAAGTTGCCTTCCCTAAGAGCTGGCATGGTCTGGATGGGTGCCTGGGGACCGCTGCACCAGCAGCACCGTAGCTGCCTGAGGCCGGGGTGTCTCACGACACTCTCGTTCACCCACGCAGTGTCGACCCCTCTGCTGTGATCTGGATGCCAGGCCCTGCCCCTGCCCTTTCGGCACTGGCAGATGGAGCTGCCCAGCTGAGCGCAGGGTCACCCTTGGTGCCCTCTGGCCTTCAGCAGGCAGGGCTGGGCCACCCAGAGGTGTCTTAATGTCTGGACTTCCGTCAGCATCCTGACCTCCTCCCTACAACATCAGAGCCCATTCATTAACACGCCCCAGCTGCGTGTGCCTCAGCATCACCTCCTGGGAGAATTAAGCTTCGGAGCATTTAATACAGGGACCCTTGCGGGAGGCTGTTAAGTGCCGGGAGCCCTGGAAATTACCGAAAGCATTGTTGTTTCTGGGGGAAGGGTGACAGCTTTCTTTGTGGTTAAGGAACACTGTGGGGTGCAAGGGTGGAAGGGGCTTTCACTCTGTTTGGAGCAGCGCTTCCAGCAGCCTGCTCTGGAGGGCAACCCGCAGTCCCAAGGAGTAGAGGTGGCTGTCCCACCAGAGTGGGGGCAGGAGAGCAGAGTCGTAGCCCTGTGGTCCTCAGAGCCACTGCCAGGACCTGGCTAGAAATGGCTGAGCTGAGCAGTGGACACACACACTAAGGAAAAAGAAAGCCTGGTGACAGCGAAGGTGTGCAGGCAACAGCTATTATTTATGCAGTCGTTGCTGTGTATTTGGCAGTGCTCAGTTCAGGCACAGTGACAAGCGGAACAGGTCTAGCGTCTGCCTCACAGACACATTCTAGTCCATGAGGCAGACACAGACACAGACACAGACACAGACACAGACACAGACACAGACAATAATTTAGAGAGTGAAAAAAACGAAACAAAGCAAAACAGGAACGGGGACTGCCAGGGAGGGGACAGCCCTCTGACCAGTGATCAGAATTCAGGGAATTGTGCTGATGTGGCAGAAGAGAAATCTGCACAGGTAACCTAACACGGCAGCATTTTGCTGGATGTAGGTGTGCACGCCTGTGATTCTATCCTCTTTGGAGGCTGAGACCTGCGGGTCCCAAGTTTGAGCTCAGCCTAG
>PVKN010037205.1:0-11179 GCA_004027915.1 Capromys pilorides
TTTCTTTCTTTCTTTCTTTCTTTCTTTCTTTCTTTCTTTCTTTCTTTCTTTTTGTATTTTAGGGAAGGGTCTACAGAGTGTTCAGGATCTCACTACTAGATTGGATTCATAGTGATCCACCTGTCTACAGCTTCCCAAGCCCAGTCTCAATTGCTGTCTCAGCACACCCTGCATGCAGAGCTGGCACTGCAGGCCCAGAATGGAATCACCAGTGCCTGTGGCACCTTAATCCACTGAGCTATTTGGCTGGCCCTCTACTCATTTTTAAATGTGTTTAGTTTTATATGTCTTAGTGTGATAAACAGCTTTTTTTATATTCTTCTGATACTATAGTTATTACTTCTTCCAGACCAGACTTCTTGAAGAAGCCCTTTGCCTGCAATTACCTCCTTCCTATTCCTCTCCAGCTGCCTGTATTTTGGCCCTTAGCATGTCCAAAGATGTTCCCATTAAGAGCATTAGTAATCTCTTCACCAATAAAATCCTTGACTTCTCTTCAGAATTACCATACTTTATCCTTTTACATCACTTCATATGGGGAACCACTCCACAATTCTAGAAAATGTGTACCTTTGGATAATGTATCAATGTGCTCTTTTATACCTTCTGCGTATAACCATCCAACTTAGTTTTTCACTGTGGGATCACTATAGTAATTGAAAGATGACTTCAATAGTCTCTTCCACCCACGGATGTAAATAATGGAAATATGCTAATCCTCAAACAAGAGATATAGTTTATTTTTGCGTTGTTTGAATCTTAGAGGGGCCACCAAATAGGTTTCAAGGAAACTGGCAAACAGGTTGTAGAAAAATTAGCAAACATGATACTAACAATGACTTAAGAAGTACATGCACCAAGGGCTTGTTGTTCTGGCTGAAGTTGAAACTCTGAGGCCACAGAATGAATGGACATGTGCTGGAGAGGCCCCATGAGCAGAAAGTAAGATAGTCTGGTTTGTGAGGCACTAAACAGGTAGGTGAGACCATTTTGGAATATATGCTGCCAAAATGAACGTGTATGAGACCATTCTAGACTATTCTAGACCAGTTAGTATGTTTGATAAATAACCCTTGTAACAACAAAAAAGACTACAGTTGACACCAAAAGAAATCCACATACATGCACTCAACCTAATATGCCAAACTATACACTGTGAGTGAGTAAAAATAAGCAACCAATTCTGAGGTATTTGCTATATAGCAATAGATAGGTGATATTGTCTTCTAGTCCACCTACTTCTTTCTTCTCAATCATCTTACATTGCTATCTTATAACCTGTTTTTATAACATATTTTACTAAAGTCAGTATTCTAAAAATTCCTGGAAAAATATGTTCAAAGACAATTTTTGTTTTCTTGATTGTAAAACAAACAATTGAATGTTAGCAAAATTCACAGACTCAAAATTATCACAGCCAATAGAAACTCACTGCTACCACCTCAACTTGCTTCTCTTTTTTCCCTTATCTGCAAAATATGCACACTTTTTTATCAAAGCAGAGAGTGAAACTGCCTCTTTCTATGTCTGACATTTAACATTTAATCAGTCACCAAGCTTTATGAGTATTTCTCCTGTATCTTTTTAAAAAATCATTCATTTCTACTTGCCCACATTTCCACTGCCTTGATTCTGTTTAGTTCTTGCCACTGTAATCTTCTGATGGAATTACTTTCAATATCTTAAATCAATGCACACAATACACTCTTACCATATAGCAGCCAATGAATGCATTCTTGAAAACAATGTATATTATGTATATTCTTCAAGTTTTGGCTGATATATATATCAGTTTGGGTACTAATAAATGTCTGTAAGCTAATAGCTACCACCTTTGGCTTCTTATAATTGCAGAAACCAAAGGTAACTGTGTTAATTCATAACGTTGCACTAAATTTAATATTAAAATATTTAAGCAAGTTTTTCTTTACCAGATGTACACATTGATCAGACTCGTGTTAGCTTATCTCATGAGTTTGCTACTCTTTAGGGTTCCAGCTTCCATGGTTCTCCTTGATTACAATTATTACTGTATAATGACCCTGTGCCTTTAAGTTCACATACTAATTTAAGTGCTTACTAACTCAGATGACTCCATTTCTTTTTGATCAGTTTTTGGTTAACTTGCTTGCCATCTCATACCTTCCTTTAGATTTATTTTTTTTGTATTTTATCTAGAGTTTGGGGGTGTTTCAAGATTTTACTTTTTAAAAAAAATAATTTAATTTATTTATTTGATACAGGATCTTGCTGCATAGCTCAGACTCATAGTGATCCTCCTGTTTTAGCTTACCCAGTGCTGGGGTTACAGATGTGTGCCATCATGCAAAATTTTGGGGCCAACATGGTGTGCTGAGGGTTCTGGTGCACCTGGGACTCTGGAGCTGGCATGCCATGTGGTACAGGGGATCAAACTCAGAACCTTGTGCTTGCCAGGCAGGCACTTATGCTGCTGAGCTATCTCTCCAGCCCTGAGGTTTCTCTTGTAAAGGGCCAGTTAGCAAACTACTTGTAGGCCTTGCAGGCTAAAGGTCCTCTTTTGTAACTCTTAGCTCTGTTGTCGTAGCACAAAAACACCCATCCATTATAGGTAAATAAATGATGTGATTATGTTTCCATTTAACTATATTCACAAAATGAGGAATTAGTTATGGCCCATAAGATGTTTTAGCAGCTCTATTCTATTTCTACTTCTATTTCTATTTCTCTTCTAATCAGTTTCTGATAGAAGGTACAAGAATACTCTTGCAAAAAATATTACCATAAGATTTCTGGCTGCAATGGTAAATTAAGATTTTCACCTGACTAAAACCTGAAGCTTTCTCTTTTTTTGTTTAGTAATTAAAGTCCTATAGAAGAAAATCTAAGTTTTTGAAGAGATAACTAAAAGAAAAACACACCAGAGAGGCAAGCTTAAGCTAGAATTGAGATGTGGGGGAAACTTAAATTATTTGTTTGCCTTCTGGATTTTTTCTGAAGGGATCTCCTATCCAGGAGTGGATGCTGATGAACAATAGATGCTTGGATATGTTCTTGTAAAGTTCTCTCATTCTCTCCTCTGCATACTAATGTCTAAATAATCTGCAAACATCAAGACTTCTCTTCTGAGATCCTGTCTTCCTACATCTTCAGTGGTGGTACAACATAGGCAAATAAAATTGCCTTTCTCTCCTATGCCAGTTTGAGTCCTCATTATAAATTAATGCTGTGTTTTGCCTGACTGGTCATAAATAGTAATGTCATCTGTCATAAGGAAGTGAAACGAGGAAGGTAAAAATGAGAAGTATTTCATCATTTCTTGAAATCTGAGTGGTGACACCCATTCTTGCAATATAGGCATTTTTGGTGCACTTTTTGGATACAGCAAGTTTTTTGTTGAATCTTATTTTTTGGAGAGAATTCAAGCACATTTTAGTGGGCACAGCTACAGGATGTAGGAAGAGAGGCATGAGTAAAATTTGAGGTTCAGAACAGAAATGATTTTTATTGAGACCTTGGCTATAAATGTAATTGCCTCAAAGCCAGTTTTTATCATTCAGTTATTTGAGGCTTTTTGAAAATCTGGCACATTTTCAGGTACTTGTTTAGTGGTGGCCCAGAAGGGCCTGTCAGCATGAAAGTTAATCACGTTAATTAACAAAAAGGGCAGTGCTACAGCACATGGGTTGATTTTCTTTATGTAAAAAATTTAAATTATTATTTTTAATTTTTTAAAAAATTATTTATTTGACATAGGGTCTCATTACACAGTTCAGACTAGTAGAGATCCTCCTGTTTCAGCCTCCCTAGCACTGGCATTATAGGTGTGGCCCACCATGCCTGGTTTGGGGCCAGCACTGTGCACTTGGGGTTCTGGAGCCAGCACAACATTTCATAAAAGGGATTGAACTCGGGTCCTTGAGTTTTCCAGGCAGGGGCTTAGACTGCTGAGTTATCTCACCTGCCTTATTATTATTATTAATTATTATTATTATATCTTATGCAAGTTTGAAGTACATGAAGATTATATTCTTCATGGGACGGTAGCAAATGTGCCTAACACATCTTGTATTCGTCCCCTTTCCCTTTCCTCCCTGCTGCCCTCCTTCCATCCCTTCCTTTTTGCAAAAGATCTACGATTCCTTAGAGGGATTTTGAAAAGGTTGCAGTAAGATGGTGCCTTTCTCTTTAAAATTCACAACCTTGGCTTTGGGAGAGCTTTTAAAGTTTGAAAAGTCCACAGTGGCAGGGATGCGGACATTTTTAGTGCTATTAGAAGCCAACCCAAGAGAAGTCTGGAGGAAAGCAAAGAGGGCATTTTAAGCGCTGCATTCTTGCTCTTCATCCCTTTATGCCTGTCTCCTTCTTGACACTTATTTTAAAAGCCTTCTCCCTCCTTCCAGTGAAAACCCACGCCATATCCCTGGGTCTGTTGTAGAAGAACAGACTGGAAGACATCTGCCTCTTGCCTTATTTTTTAAAATTCCTCTAAATGATACAGCCAAGTCTCCACACCAGAGCACCCGCTCCCTGAATAAACCAAATGGTGGCTGTTGGCAGCATATTGACAGCTTGTTAATGAAGGAATCCTTGACAGTGTGACAACCTGCCCAAGCTGCCTCGGAAGCTAAATCCACCCCCACACAAACCTCAAGTAATTAACAGGTGGGGAAAAATAGTAACTAACTGCAGCTGAGGGGAAGAAAAATACTCAACCAAATGAATTATGTATATAAAAAATTCAATTTTTCAAACCTTTTCCTAGTTTTTGCTATCACACTGTACTGGAAAGTGTTTTGACTTGGGGATCACATCAGCCTGAGTTTCCATCCAGTGTTGCCACCTACTCGCTGTGTAACTCTGGGACAATGTCCTCCTTGAAGCTGTTTGTGATGGATGAGCAACCTTGCCAGACAATATTTGTGAAGGCATAATTATAGATGTCACATATGGTTCAATTGTTAAAATATCTTTTATGGTGATGGGTTTGATGGATTACTCTTTCCTTGTTATCAAGATTTTATTTTTTTGTTGTGAGGCTTTCCCCCAGTTTTTTCATGCATTGAGTTTTACAGTGTGTGTCTTCCTGATGAATTGAGACTTTCATCATCAAAAATGACCTCACCATTGTATCTCTAGCCATATTTTTTGTCTTAAAAGTATTTTTAGGATGTTATTTTATGGGTCGATATATTGTTTATGTATATTCTAGTTTACAATATTTCTTTCCTCTCAGGTTTCATAGGACTGGAAGAAAAGGATGAGAGGTGTAGAGGAGACTGTCTTAGAATGGCTATTTCCTAGCTAAAGCTTCCATATTGATGTTCTTGCAAACTTTCTTCCCCTACAAACTCAAAATCTATAACACACACACACACACACACACACACACACACACACACACACACACATAGTTTAATAGAGAATCCTCTCAGAGCTGTGTTCTGGGGCCACTCACATGAGTTTGAACATTTCCCTCCCAGCTCTGGCTTATACAGGGAAGTAATAGAGGGAATTTCTCAAAATTTAAGTTATTAGCTCTTGATATATTATCACAGGGTAAACTTAATTTAGGACTCCAAGATGATTTAAAATAGTTGTTTTCCAGCTTTCTTGGAGGTCTTAGATTCCTTTCTAAGTGTGATAAAGCTAAGGCTGTTTCTCAGGAAAAAGTGTAAAAATAAGATAAAAGATAGTTCAGCCTAACCTATTACCTAAAGATGCAAAAGCTCCAGGCAAAGGGGCCTTTGCCCTAATACCCATGTTAAAAACATTGGGAGTAAAAGGCAATACAAGGCTAAAGAAATTGAAACTCATTTGTCAGAATGCAAGCCATGTACTCATGGCAGTTTGCTACCTACCCTGTTCTGTCTGAGGTGGGATCTCATTTATCAGTGAAACAAGTTGAGCTAGATGGCCTGTGTGTCCTGGAGACTTGAACTGAGGACTATATGAAAAGATCTAGGTCTTCTGAACCCACAGAGTTTCAACTGGATCACCAAGGAAACATCCCCAAGGAAGGCTCCAAATCCTGTGGCATGGCTCAAGCTTTGGAAAAAATATCTAAAGAGAACATGCCACAAAGCCCCGAACAACCTGACCATCAGAGGTTATACCTGACTAACAGTTATAACAGATAGAACATTCAGACCTGAGAAAGTAAAAGTAATAAAATCAGATGGAATGTGCACAGATATCCAGGTTTTTTAACTTTTTATTTTTATTTATTTATTTTTTTTATTTTAGGGAAGGGTCTACAGGGTGTTCAGGGTCTCACTACTAGATTGGACTCGTAGTGATCTGCCTGTTTACAGCCTCCCAAGAGCTGGGATTACAGGCGTACACCACCATGCCCAGTCTCAATTGCCATCTCAGCACACCCCGAAGGTGGGGCCAGCATGGCAGGCCTAGGGATTGAACCCCTGGCCCCTGGCCTGTTTGCATTTGCTTTAATCCACTGAGCTATTTGACCGGCCCTCCAAAGTTTTAAAAAGGCATGGAATACCTAAGAATTTAGATGATAGGAGGTAACAGGCAAACTTAAAAAGTTACTTAGTTTTAGAAAAAAATAGATTATGTATAGGAGAATCTTTCAGGATATTTTAAACAGTAGTCTAGACATGACTAAAGATTGGATAAGTAAAATGGAAAAATTACTTCAGAAAATCATCTAAAATATAACAAGGAGAGATAAAAAGGTAGAAACTCTGAGAGAGAAGTTTCAAAATGGAGGAAACAATGTGAAATTTCACCCTAGATATACTATATTGAGATTGTAACATTCACGCATCAAGAGAAAGTTTTAAAAGTTATGAGGCAAAAATGATATATTATCAAAAAAGTCCTGGTCAAACAAAAGGCAGAATTTCAACATCAGTAATAGAAGCCAGGAAATAAAAAAGAAAAAAATACACCTCCAAGGCACTGGGGCAAAATTGTATGAATATACATTTCACTAATGTAAACTATGCAAAATATAAAAACAAAAGCAACAGTTCAACACCTTCAACACCCGCAGAAAATTTGTTACAGTGCTGAGCTTGTAATGGCTGCTTAAATTAAAAGAAACTTATTTTTATCTTAATATTTCTGTACTATTTATATTTCTTGCAATAAATGTGATTTATTTATGCAATAAAAATATATATTAAAAAACAAATCTGGGTTGAAAATGTATGAAAGCCATGTCTGTGTTTGTTCAAATTAAGCCCATTATTTAAGGTTTCTCTCCAGTCACATTTTGTCCATGCGGCCATCCTTTCTTTTATCCTTTCCCCTCTTAGGGTAGATTTGTCTACTCAGCATGGAAAGTACAGTGTCCATGGCCCATGGCACTTTCAGGTGTACATGAAATTTTAAACACTGTTAAAATTCAAAGGAAAAATATCAATGGAATGATAATAATTAATGTACAATAATGAGTTCACCCTGGATTACATTTTCTTTTACACCAATTCAGTGGTAAAATATTATTTTATACAAATATATAATACATTATTTAATAGAGAAAGAAACTCACCAGGGTGAAAATGCCAAGGGCCAATGAAATCATAAAAACAGTCTTGCACCTTTCTATTTTAATTTTGTTTTCCTCAAAAGCAGAGCCTGAGACAGGGTCCTTTGGGCGATTTAGTTAGGAAACGGTACAGTACTAAGCAATTCTGAGGGCGCAGAAAGAGAGCTGTGGAAGGAGAAAAAGCCAATTGCAGCCCATGAAACTATATGTACTCAAGAGAGTTGTCATGGAAAACATGGTTCCGTTTCACCCAGGATCTCCATTTCTAAAGATGTGCAGAGAGCCTCCGAGTATTCCCCAGGGGAAGGCGGAATGGTATTTATCAACTGACTTGTGTCCTCCATTTGCAGAACACTCTCCTAAGACTGCTAACTTCTTTCTTTACGGCTTGCAGAAATTCTTGGCACTGCAGCAGGCCTTGAAGCAGAAAAATTTGAAAGCACCTGCTCAAGGTGACACACTATGAGGTTGCATAGCCAGCATAGCTGAAGGTGAAACTAGAGAGGAGCCAAAATGATGTGACTGGAAGCATCAGAGTTCTCAGGGAATTAAAATCCCGCATTACCCTCATGTCCTCGTACCATTTCATTAGTATATCTGTAGCAGCATCTTTTCAGCCATGTCTCACATATCTCATAATTCTGAGCCATGCTTATTTTGCAGAAACTAGAGTAGTAGGTACTTAATACATATTGTTTATTTAATGTATCTCAAAGTTTCCTGGACTAGAAATTTGAGAGAACTGAAACATTTGCCTCACTCTATAACAGACATACTGTAAGAGGTTAGGCCACCCTGAAACCTGCTGTGGATCTTATAACTATATCCACAAAGGGGAGCAACTTGCACCAGGTTGTCTCAGTTTCTTTACTCTCATTGCTGGGATGAAATATCTGACGCTCAAAATTAAGGAAGTAGAAGTTTGGTTAGCTCACAGTTTATAAAGGTTTCAGTCCATACTTGGCTGACCTCAAGGTAGGGTGGCACATGACAAAAAGCAGAACTTCACAGTGGTAGAAAACAGCAAAAGAGATAGAGCAAAAGAGGAGGAGCAGCAGCAGTGGCAGCAGCAGAGGCAGAGGTCAAATTTCTCTCCCTGGCTTATCCTGCATTCAGGCTATCCACTGGTGTAATCACACCTGTAGTCTCAGCATTGGATCATGAATTAATCACACACTCTAGAAGCCTGCCACCCCATCATTGCTTGCAGCTTTGGTGGGACAACTAGACACAAACCATAATACAGTCTTCTGTAAACTACTCTGGTTGTGCTATTTGGTTGATCCCACCTGGTTAAGTCATTAAGAACGAGAGAGGTTCATTCATATTCCACTCCCAGGGCTTGCTATGGGGGTTTCAGAGATGCGCACTACACAACTATACTATGCATAAATGATGCACCTCTTCAGGGGAACAGAGGAATAATTATAACACTTTGTGACAGAAGTAAGCACAAACAGACGCAGAGTGGTGTCTTTAACCATACCCTGAGTAAGTCAGGAAAGGTTCTTACAAACATGACAGCTGAGGTGTTTTTTAAAGGATGACTGATAAGTGATATAAGGACAATGAAAAGGGTATCTCATATAGAGATTATCCCAGAAAGGGAAACATCTTAAAACTAAGATGACCAAAGATGAAGAAAGATATTCCTGAGGCTCTGACTTTTGTGCCATTTCTGTTCCAGGGTTCATTTTCTCTTTCTGAGGAGAATTGTTTCATATTTTCTCATGAAAGTTGTAATGTGCTTATGTTAGCCTTAAGTTTATGTGGACAGACTATACCTTCCAAGGTGGGAGTCCAGACATTTTTTTCTATGTTTGCTGGGAAAGCAAACATCTTATTTTATATTTATTATTGAATGACCTTTGGAAAAGGACTTTTAAAAGCCTATAGCCAGAGACTAATGGAGAAAAGAGGATGAGTTAGTCACTAAATAGAGCTTCAGTCAATTGATATATGTTTAATTAATTGTATGCTTCTTTCCTTCATAGCACTTTCTTTCCAGAAATCAAGGTGTGTATTGCTTTCTTCCTATTTATGGTGATCAGATGTTTGTGTTACTCCAGGTAAAATACCTTCATTGCAAGTGCACAGTGGGAAGGACTCATTACAGGAATTCAAATCATTTGAATATAAACATCAACATTTCTCCATTCTGGTTTGGCATGATTAAGAGATCCTTTCTATAAAGATTGGTTAATTGTGCCAACCTGAGAAGTTTAGTTAAGAGAAGTTAACTATATCAGCTCAGCAATGGTACACCATAAGGTGTGGAGGACCTGTACTGCTGTGACTAATCACCTGGACAGTATAAAGGGGAAGTGAGGAAGGGATGGGACAGCTTCTCCTCTTTGGAGAAGCTTCAGTCTGGACATCATCTCCTGGATTCCAGCACAGATTTCATAGACTTTGATTACAGGCCCCCTGACCTCCTGAAATGAACTTTTACAGATCATTGCAACGAGCTCCAGATCTTGGACTGAATTATTTGGTCTCTATACTCCCCCTGCACATTTCACCTGACTCTGTGGCTGATCACTGAAAGCCAATCTTATAATCTGTTAAACATTTACGTATCTTGTGTTATATCTGTTTCTCTAGTAAAATAAAGACTCACATACCCTCAAGTTTTATTGCATAGAGTCATTTTCTGCTTTAAGAAGAATTTTTCTTTGCTTACAGACATCTCACTATACATAAATGTTATGCTAAGGTGGTTTCTCTTCTTAAAGGAATGTCAAAGAGCCTCTAATCTTCAGAATGTCTTTCATGATAGAAGAAAAACAGCTGCAAAAAGTTTCCACAATGATGGCTGGAACACCAATCTCTTCTCAGTGCTTTCCTGAAAGATGAATGAGAGAATGCTGTAGGAAGAGCTTACTATTTAGGGCTAGCAAGATGGTTCAGAGATCTAAAGCACCTGCTTAGGAAAGCTTAGGCAACCCCTGGGACCACTGATCAATTCCTGGCACCACATACTACTCCAGCTCCACCCTCAGGGCAGGCTGAGCTGGATATTAAAAAAAAAAGTTTATTATTTATGGAGAAGCTCATTCCTAACAAGTTTGGTTCAAATTCTGAAATTTGGTATTAACTTCAGGTATAGAAACAAATTCTGTGTTTCTAATGTCAGTTCTGGGCATGTAATGACTACCCAAAGCTAAATGTGAGTGTCACAATTTTTAATCCTACTGTGAATATTTTAGTATTTATTGTTTTATTGATAGTAATGAATACTTTTCTTTCCAGACACCAAAGTCCTTAACTTTTTAAGGAAAGGGAACTATATGATTGTTACGGTTTATGCCTAGTTGTCCCCCCCAAAGCCTCATGCAATCATGGAGGGGGACTTCTAGAGTTTGAGGCTTGACTCATGATCTACTGGGATTATGTGTTTTAGTACTGATGAGATTACGGATCTGAGTCCTTCTGGGATTGCAGGTGTGGCCTCAGGTGGATAGGCTGAGTCAGGGAGCCTGAATGCAATATAAAGAGAGACAGAGAGACTGACATTGTTGTTCTCTGCTCCTCTGGTTGTTCACCATATTGTTGCTGTTCTGCCACCATGAACTGCTGCTCTCTGCCATGTTTCTTTCTGCCTTGGAGCCAGGCGAGTATGGAATGAAACCTCCAGTAACTGTGAGTTAAATAAACCTTTCCTTCCTTCATTTTGAGTGTTGG
>PVKN010037206.1:0-11287 GCA_004027915.1 Capromys pilorides
CAGTTACAAAGAGTAGCCTAAACTGGGGGTGGGGTGGCGTAGGCCTATAAGCCCAGTGTCTGAGGGGCTTAGGTCAGGACATCACCACAAGTCACATGCCACACTTGACTCTTTAAGAGAGCTCAAGGTCAGCTTGAAGGGCATAGTGAGACCCCGCTAAACAAACAAACAGAGATCAAATGTCACCTTCGATGATGGGTTCAGGACTTAATCACTGAGGTTCCATCGCTGAAGAAGAGGCCACCAGGCCACCAGCACAGGACCTGTTCACAAGAACACCGTGGAGATTCCTGGACAAAAGGCTGCAAGTCCGCGGTAGAGAAAGGCGCAGCACAGCTCTGGATTCCACAAAAGCAAACCCTTGGCCTCCTCTATGGAGAAGGAAATCACAGTCACAGTGACACTGTCTACTGGACACCATGATGATAAGACTGACGGGGACACGGGGCATGGTGGTGCATCGCTGTCATCCAGCACTGGGGAAACTGAGTCAGGAGGATCCTGGGAGTTCAACGTCAGCCTGAGTTACACAGTGAGTTCCGGGCTGGCCAGGACTGCTTAGTGTGGGGTGTAGGAAGGGGGACAGTAACATGTTCTTCTCTTGAGAAAAGGACTGTAGGGGTAGGTCAGGCTGGCCTTGAGCCCAGCATGGCTTCCAGGTTGACACTGAAGTCACAGGATCCTCCTGTCTCCATGTCCTCAGTGCTGGGATTACAGGGGCAAACCATCATGCCTGGAAAACCAAGTAGCACTTATACCATTAAGATTCAGGTATGGTGGTGTGCACTATAATCCCAGCACTTGGGAGGCTGAGGCTGGAGAATCACTGTGAGTTTGAGACCAGTCTGGGCTATAAAAGTGAGCTCAAGGCCAGCAAGACTCTGTCTAAAAAGATAAAAAAAAATAAAAAAAAAAAGTTACCTCATGATGAGAATACTGATAGCAAAGCCAGATGTGCTGGTACACAGCAGTCATCCTAGCACTTAGGAAGCTGAGGCAAGAGGATCCGCGACTTCTGGTTCAGCTAATGCTACATGGTGAGTAGAAGGGTCAGTTGGATTACGAAGCTAGACCTTGGTCCGAAAAACAAACAAAGGAAAAAGAGGTTGACACTGAATTCTCAAACACAAAGGAGGCCAGCAATGGTTACATTTCACAATGAAATGAAAGGCAGAGTAAATGTTAATATTTCGATGTCACTCAAAATAAAAGCATTGCCCAATGGTCATGTTTTACTGGATCCTAAACAGTGGGGAATTAATAGTTTCATAATTTATCAAAAATAAGCACAAAATGTCATGAGGAAGTTTTCTCCGACGGTAAAGGAGAATGATCAAGGATCAATAACGACAGAGGAAGAACAGGACTGTGCACAAAGAGCTCCAAAACAGACTTCTGGGAGCGACTGGTGAAGACGCCAGGGAGCCAACATCCCAAGCCCCTCTGAGGAGAGCAGGAAGACTAGAAGATGTCAACTATGGCTTCCCAAAGAAGACAGGAAAATAAAACACAGGGCGTTACTGCACGCGATACGTGGGTAGGACACACGCTGTCCTGCTGTGCGAAGACCACCTTAGGTGTGATAACTGCACCGTGGCAGAGATTTTTTGGTACCAGGCAGTGAGCTCAGGGCCTGGCAGTTGCCAGGCAGGTCCTGTGCCCCTGAGCTATATCCCAGGCCCCATGGTAGAGTTTCCTGTGTGTGCTCACTGTGGCTCCCATGGGAATCTCTTTCTGTAGTTTCTTTTGAGATCTACTAAGCATGGCAACAGCCAATGTAGACAATGCTGACATTGATTCTAAACATTCACAACACATTTGATATTTTATTCTCTTGAGATTTTTTTCTTCCGGGTGGGTGTTATTGGATAGTAGAGTAACAAAGTTCCTGGCCTAAGAGGGCGACAAGGAAGGTGACAAGGGTGGCCAGCCAACCAGGAAAGGAAAGCTCAGCTCGGGTTGGTCAGTGTGAGCGAGACTTGGATATGCAAGGGATTGTGGTCATGTATGAAGACCGCCTTAGGTGTGATAAACGGAGCAAACATGTTCTTCTAACTTAGAGCTATGTTTGTGTTTTCTTTGTACTTCATGTACGAATTAGCACATTATATCTGCTAGTTTGTCAATTTTCTGTTTTCTCTGCATGTTTTCGAGAATGGGTCTTGCCATGCAGTTCAGGCTGGCCTTGAGCTCACTTTGTAGCCCAGACTGGTCTGGAACTCTCAGTAATCTTGCTTTGGCCTCCTGAGTACTGGGGTTCCAGGTGTGTGCCGTCACGCCCCGCAACTTTGTAGATCTCGTGAGCCCGCCCCTAAGCAATTGATACTGAAAATGTTGATGTTCTTTTATAGATACATTACATAGGAAGAAACTTAACTTTTATTGATATCATAATTTCCTGTTAGGTACACACTATTTAAAATAATAAAACAGCTGGGCGTGGTGGCGCGTGCCTATAATCCCAGCACTTGGGAGGCTGAAGCAGGAGGATCAGTACGAGTTGGAGACAAGCCTGGAATACAAAAGTGAGCTCAGGGCCAGCCTGAACTGCGTAGTGAGACCCTGTCTCAAAAAGATAAAAATAAATAAATAAATAAAATAAAATATGGGGCCAGGAAGATAGCTCAGATGCACAAGTGCCTACCTGGCAAGTGCAAGGTCCTGCATTCGATCCCCAGTTCCCCACAAAAATACATAAATAAATAAATATAAAACACACAAAATGAAAATTAATAATTTGTCAAAAGAAATATTCCTGAAAAATAAACATGCATTTTACATGCCCATATTATGTGCCTTTTCTAAAAACTCATTATGATGCCCCTCCATTACTTTTCTCAGTTCTACTTGGCTTTTATTGCCAAAGGGTTCCTAGAATAATACCAGCCGGCCTAACTCCTTGTCTGTTTAACAAGATGAAATCCAAAGAACCTTTCAATGGTTCTATTTCTGGGCGATGACCTTGTAGGTTTAGCAGCCAAGCCTGTCCCCTCTGGCATCGGTGTGCAAGAACCTGATCACTTTCAGGCCCTGACTTTCCAGTTTCCCTAGGAGCCCTGAGCCAAACCTAGAAGCCTCAAGATAGATTACTTCTTCCAAATGAGACTTTGTTTTTAAAACACATTTAGGACAGGAGATACAGGGTCTACAGGTTTTCACTATGTAGATCTGACTCGTAGTGATTCTCCTGTCTTCAGCCTCCCAAGTCCTGGTATTGCCGATGTGCACCACCACACCTAGTCTCAGTCGCTGTCTCACTGCGCCCCGGCACACCGGGGATCGAACCCTGGCCAAAGCAGGCGCTTTAGTCCACTGAGCTAGCAGGCCAGCTCACAAATGAGATTTTGAGACAGGTCTAACTAACCATCATGGCCTAGAATCATGTTTTTTATTTTATTTTTTTAAATTTTAATTAATTAATTTATTTATTTGGTCTTTAGTACAGGGTCTACAGGGTCTCACTACAGAGATCGGACTTGTAGTGATCCTCCAGTTCACAGCTCCCAAGAGCTTGGGTTACAGGCTCACGCCACCATACCCACTCTCAATCACACATCTTAGTGCACCCTGAGGACGGGACCAGCATGGCAGACCAGGCACTGAATCCCGGTCCCCTGTATCTGCCTAAGCAGGCACTTTAATCCACTGAGCTACCTGGCCAGCCCTTTAGAATCATGTCTTTTAAAATTTATTTATTTATTTTTGGGGAGATCAGAGCTCACTGTGTAGTCCAGCTTAGAACTGAACTCAAAGCAATCCTTTTGCCTCAGCCTTTGAAACTGAGATTGCTGCTGCGAGCCCCTCTGCCTGGCTCCTGAGAAGGATTTTGATGCTTATCATAGGCTAAGCGTGTCAGGATGCACACATTAGGGAGGGGCGGGGAAATAAGGGAGAAGAGACAGGACTCCACTCAAGGACCTGTAAGGGTTCAGGGCTCACTGTAATTCCAAGTGGCCCTTTCCACTCATTATTGTGTGAGTGACTGTGTTGTGGTTTGGGGGTTTGCAAGGAGAGCAACACAACACAGGGCGCATTTTGTTAGATTATTTTATAGTCACCCAAAGAATCATAAACAGAGTGCAGAAAATCTGTCCACACACTGAAGAGCAAAAATCCAGCTGAAGACCTGGATGCTAATATCCTACGTGAGTCCAGCTGAGGACCTAGAGCTCAACAGTGCCTCTCACAAGACCGACTGGAGGCCCAGAGCCCACAACAATGGCCCACGCAGGCCCTATCCACGGATCTGCAGAAGGAAGGCCCAGAGGTCAGTGGTGGAAGCTAGAAAGTCTGTGCCAGCCACATGAAGGATCTTTGCCAACAGGCTGAGGGATCTGAGCTGGAGCCAGGAAGTAACACTCAAGGTAAGCACCAGAGCTTCCCCAAAGTACCACAGCCATCCTCGGCCACAGTGAGGTCCCGAACTCCTCTAGCGATGAGAAAAGCTGAGTTCCCGTCAGGAAAGCCAAGGTGACAAGCTCCTCCATGAGGCTGAGGGATAGGTACATCATCTTCCCCGCTGGAGTTGAAAGAGATGCTCAAAGTGAGGCTCAGCACTTCCCCCAAAGAAATTGCAGCCATTCTCAGCAAGAATGAGGTCCCCGAGCTCCTCCTCCAATGAGAACAGCCAAGTTCCCCAGGACGCCAGCCTGACGAGGTCCTCAGTAGAGCAGCCAGTGAGAGCCAGCAGCTTCCAACAGTCCCGACAGCTTCTCCAAGCCGCTTCCCTGACGGCCTCCCCGCAGCTTCTCCAGCTCTGCCTCTCATGCTGCTGGCGACAGTCCTCAGGTGGGCCTTCCACACCAGCACCACACTAGTTCCGTTCAGCAGGGTGGAACGAATTGTCCACCAGTTAGCAATCCACTGCAGGCTAGTTGCCCATTGTCAGCACTCTGCTTCTGTAAGATGTTCCCGGGGTTGGAAGGAGGATGGCTGGCTCTGGTGTGGCACCCCTGTCGGTGCCCAAGGTGTGGCCCACCTGCCAGCCCCGGAGCATGGCTGAAAGTCTAGGACCACTCTGCACACAGGGGGATGCCGGCCTTGCTGCTGTCCCCAGCCTCCCTGTAGCGCCTTTAATGTAACCTACCAGTGTGGAGGTCATGAGAGTGGCAGCACTATCACTATCCCCAGATGTGCGGAGACGAGGAAAATGACTCCAACTGGGAATACCTTAGGTTTAAGGCAACCATGCTCTTAAATAGCAATGAAACTGTAATCAATGAAAAAAAAAAAAAAAAAAACTTCTCAAAGAACTCCTATTATGCAAGGTCGACCAGATAGCTCAGCAGACTAAAGTGCCTGCTTCGGTGGAGTAGTGCAGTGGCAGGGGTTCGATTCCTGGTGTGCCGTGCCAGCCCCGCTGAGACAGCGATTGAGACTGGGCATGGTGGTGCAGGCCTGTAATCCCAGCCCTTGGAAGGCTAAAAGCAGGAAAATCACTACAAATCTGGACTTGTGTAGTGAGACACTATAGACACTGTACTAAATACATAATAAATAAAAATTAAAAAAAGAAAAGAACTGCCATTATGGCTATTGTCTTTCCTGGACGCTGTTACCTTGTGTTCCCATGCTCAGGTTGCCAGGGCCCGGAGTGTTCTGGACGGGCAGCTAGTTGACCTGTTTGATTTCCAGGAGGACCGGGTAGTGGAGACTATTTCAAAAGGACATGGAGGGTTTGTATGGAAGGTAAGACTTTGTGGGTGTCATGGGTAGGAGACGATGCATTAAAGACCCTTGCACAAAACTCTAGGAGCGCCGAAGTTCTCGATTGCAGTACATGTACACGGGCGACAGACACCATGCCTACTGCCTCGGCAAGCTCTGTTCTGACTCAGGCACCTAGACTTGGCCTCTTGTGCTTGGATAACTGACAGGTCTCTCAAAGCTCTGCACTTGGAGGGGTGGCCAGTGTGGCAGCAACTGAACATTTCCTGGGGTGACCAGGGAACTACGGATGACATTCAAGTGTTACTACGTTGTTTTTTTTTTTTTCTTTTTTCTTTTGAGACAGGGTCTAGTATGTAATTCAGGCTGGCCTTGAGCTCACTTTTGTAGCCCAGGCTGGTCTCGAACTCTCACTGATCTTCCTGCCTCAGCCTCCCAAGTGCTGGGATTACAGGCGTACGCCATCACACCTGGCTTGAAGTGCTATTGAGAGCCTTCTGGGGGCCCAGATCCTTTTGTTTGGTACCAGGGATCGAACTCAGGACCTTATGCTAGCCAGGCAGGCACTTATGCCACTGAGCTGTCTCCCCAGGCCAAGGCCATATTCATAAAAGGCTGCACACAGCTAAGTAAGTAGATGAAGCTCTAAGGCGTACAGGTGCACCTTGGCCTAAGCTGGTGGCTTGCCATAGGCAGAAAGTACCAGAAATTGCAGTTTTTCTGCGTCCCTGGCTAATGCAACATTACAGATGCCATCCTGAATGCCCTAGGTTAGAACTGCCCTGGCTCAGAATATTAGGAGTCACCAGATATACTCAGCTAACAGATGTGAGTTTTGCCACTTTGGACAGGAGTTGCCATGAGCCTGAAAAGACGGGTGTGGAGGGGCCGGCGAGATGGTTCAGTGGTCTAAAGCGCCTGCGTAGGAAGGATCAGGCAACTGCGGGGAATGCAGTTCAATCCCCGGCACCACATGCTGCGCCAGCGCCACCACCAGGGCAGGCTGAGCCAGCCACAAAATGAATAAAGAAACAGACAAACACAACAAGCAAACAAATAAATAAATAAATAAAATTAAAAAAAAAAAAAAAGACGGGTGTGGAAGAATGTGTTCCAATAGCTCATAGCACAGAAATCCAATTCCTTGTCTTTTAGAGACAGGGTCTTGCTATACAGCTCAGGCTGACCTTGAGCTCACTCTGTAGTCCAGGCTGGTCTCAACTCAGGATGATCCTCCTGCCTTAGGCTCCCAAGTGCTGGGATTACAGCCATGAGCCACCATGCTACGTTTCTTTTTCTTTCTTTTTTTGTATTATGGCTGGCTCAGCCCGCCCTGGGGGTGGGGCTGGTGAAGCATGTGGTGCTGGGGATCGAACCGCAGTCCCTGCGGTTGCCCAAGCTTTCCTAAGCAAGCGCTTCAGACTGCTGAACCATCTTGTCAGCCCTACCATGCTCTGTTTCATTACTTTGGTTTCTATGCACAGTCTTGGACTTCAAGAATTGAAGTCATCTGCCACCTGCACAGTCATCCAGTGGGAGATGGTTGAGCTGGACGATGGCCTGCTCATCGCAGTCACAGCCTAGAGCACCCCAAGAGCTGCCCCAGCCTGCAGCGATGTGAGCTCTACAAGGGCCACCCCTCGCCGTTGTCTCAGAGTTTTTTCTTTGTCTTTTTTTTTTTTTTTAATTTTATTTATTTATTTGTTTGCTTGTTGTGTTTGTTTGTTTCTTTCTTTATTTATTTCGTGGCTGGCTCAGCCTGCCCTGGTGGTGGGGCTGGCGCAGCATGTGGTGCCGGGGATCGAACTGCAGTCCCTGCAGTTGCCTGAGCTTTCCTAAGCAGGCGCTTTAGACCACTGAACCATCTCGCCGGCCCCTTCTTTGTCTTTTTAAACATAATTTTACATTTACTTATTTTTATGTACTTAGTAAGGGTCAACAGGGTCTCACTACATAGATCAGACTCTTACTGATTCTCCTGTTACCATGCCTAGACTCAACCACAGTTTCAGCATGGCCAGTGGGCGGGGCCAGCACAGCAGGCCAGGGATTGAATGAACAGTCTCTGTGTTTGCCTACGCAAGCACTTTAATCTGCTGCGCTATCTGGCTGGCACTTCTTTGTCTTTTTGAGGCAGGGTTTCACTACATAGTTGAGCAGGCCCCCAACTCACTTTGTGGCCCAGGCTGGTCTTGAAGATGTAGTAGTCCTCCTGCCTCACGCTCCCAATGCTGTGATTACAGGCCTGGGCCATCATATCTGACTAGGCTATCTCAACCTTTAAAAAGGAGCTGAGGCAGTGGTACAGGGCACTCCAGGCCCAAGAGCCTGAGGTAGGAAGCTCCAGAGCTCCTGGCTGATTCCCCCAGACTTGGTGAAGGAGGGGAAGGGAACAGAGTGCCCAGAGTGGATGATCCCCCAAACCCACAAGTGAATCCCGAGCAACGGTAGAGGCTGCATGGGCCAAGCTTGAGGCAGTGTGAGAAAGAGAGAGCCAGAAGAGGAGGGAACCGAAGGTCAGGATTCATGGGAACTAAGCAGAATAGTTCATGGAGTTCAAGGACGGCTACTGAATGAGTGCCCTAAGGCCCTCAATCCAGAGATCCTTACAGAACAGCCAGTAACTGGGGTTGCTCAGTTCTTTAGTGGCTGCCTAGCACAGGGTGTCCTATGGATTGAAACTGTCCAATTGGAACTTTATTTATTTATTTATGTAATGGCCGGCTCAGCCTGCGCTGGGGGTGGGGCTGACACAGCATGTGGTGCTGGGGATTGAACTTTCGTCCCTATGGTTTCCTAAACTTGCCTAAGCAGGCACTTTAGACTGCTGAGCTATCTTGCTGGGCACCAAAATGTCCAATTTGAACTCAGGCTTCTATTCTAGTTCTTCAATATACAGGGTAAAAAGAAGCTGGGATTTTATTAATTATTATTAACTGTCTTTTTGAGACAGGGTCTCCCTGTGCAGTTCAGGCTGGCTTTGAACTCACTCTATAGCTCCGGTTGGCCCCAAACCCCAAGTGATCCTCAGCCTTCTGAGTGTTGGGATTCCACACGAGTAAGCCACCACTGCAGACAGAAGCTGGAATGTTAGAAGAGGGGAAAGAAAGGTTCTTTAGCATTTCAAGTGGCCTCGAACCCAGGAGCCTCCTGGGAGGGGCTGTACCTCTCTTCAGTGGGGAGCAGGCTTGGCTCCCTGCTGCCTGAGGCAGTGCGTTCCTTATCTAAAGTCCCAAGTTTCATTCTGACCACTATGGATGATCACCCACTCTATCTTAGACTCTTGCCTTAGCTACCATAGCTCGCTTACTCATAAGCTAATTAAGCAAAGAATTTTCAGGCCAGCCAGAGCCTGAGCAGATTAAAGCACCTCCTTAGGCTGACTCAGAGACCTGGGTTCATCCCCTGGGTGGGGGGGGGGCTGCTGAGAGAGTGATTGAAACTGGGCCTGTAGGCAAATGCCTGTAACACCAGCTCTTGGGATGCTGAAAACAGAAGAATCACTAAGAGTCCAATTTACATAGTGAGACCCTGCAGACACGGTACTAACTAAAAATAAAAAAAGAAAAAGGAAAAAGAAAGAAAGGAAGGAAGAAAGAGAGAAAGAAAGCACTTCCTACAATAGAACTCTACTTGAAAGAACTAGATTATGGGCTATCCTGATTCAGACCAGTATATTGGATTTCAGGCAAGCAGAGGATGTTCCTGGACAGAAAGGACGGCCTGCCTAGGGCCTATACTCTTACTCCACTTCGAGGGTGAAAGAAGGGAAAATCAAAAGACAAAGTAGGGCCTAGGCAGTGTAAAAGAGTGAAATAGGAAGAAATGGTGTAACAATTAAATATTAATTGACCATTTCTGTATTGACTTGTTGTAAGACACACTTTTAGTTCTTGTTAATGGTAATTGGAACATCATGTTTATCCGAGACTTGAACTTCAAATCATTAATCCACGGGCCTCACTGTACTGAATGCTAGGATTAGATGGGTGGGCAACCACGCCCATGTGCCCAACCATTTAAGAGACCTGAGGCAGCACTGCTACACACTGGCAGGCTGTAGGCTGCAGCAAGAGGTTGTGGAGCTCCAGGCTGACTGCCTCGGGCCCTCTCAAGAAGGGGAAGGAAACAGAGTACTCTCCTTGTGGTGGATGGTCCCCAGCTGGACGAGGGAATCCTGAGCAACAGCGGAGGTTTCTTGAGCTACGTGTCTGACAGCGTGCAGAAGACAGAGCCAGAGCCCCAGAGAAGGAGAGCTGCGGCCTCAGAGGCCTGAAGGGAGCCCGCTTGTTCACGGCTTCTAAGAGAGCACAATCCCGAGGTGAGCCGCGCATGCGCCCTTGGGACCAGGCGGGGCCCGACTCTGAGCAACCTGTAGAATGCCAACATAGGCACTCGACGGGATTGGTGCAAGGGGAAGCAGGCCAGGAGCAACGGGAGTCCCGGAGGTCCAGGTCTCCCCCGAGTGGCTGCTGTCTGCGTAGTCTCTGTGGGCCCAGGTGGTAGCAGTCCCAGCAGGCTTCTCAGGGAGCCTGCACGGGCTTCCCTTGCTGCGCCACCGCAAGGCCTGACCTCCGCAGGGCCAGGTCCTTCTGACAGCTGTCCCTTCTCTCCCCTAATCCCAGGTGTCCCGGAGCAGAAGCCCGATGGAGGAGACAGGTGCTGGCGCAGAAGGAGGGGCCTGGTGGACGCAGCCCGAGCACTTCCGCAGCCCCCTGGTGTTCTTCGTGGAGGCAGAAGAGGGGGAGCTGGTGTTCGGAGACGGGGACGCGGACCTGCGTTGCCTGGAGGAGCACAGCCACACGCTGATCCAGCTGGAGGCCTGGGCCACACCGCAGGGCCACACCCGTGTCACTGTGGTGGGCCCCCCGGGGGCACGCCACTGGCTGCAGGAGCTCGTGGGCCGCGTAGGCAGCGCGGAGCCTGGAGAGCGAGCCCGGGCACTGGCGCTGCTGGGGCGGGTGCGCAGGCGCCCGCTGTGCCCGGGGGACCTGGAGGCCGCCGTGCGGGGTCAGCCCCTGCCTGCCGACCAGGCCCTGGCTGCCCGCCTGTGCGGGCCTGTCGCCCTGCCCCTGCTGCGCGGCCTCCTGCTGCTGTGGGCAGGATGCTCGGCTTTCTGGAGCTCCCTGTGTTCTTGAGCCCGACCTTACTGCGCGGGGCTGAGCGGGTGCCCTGGGACAGCCACAGAGGGCATTTTGGGGATACGGACATCCGGAGACCAGAACGTGTGGGCAAGACGTCCGCCGCATCGCGCCAGGACACCGCCTCTGCTGAGCGCCAGCCAAGCCCGGAGCCAACAGCTAGGGAGGGCCCGCGCCCAGGGCCAGACAGAAGCTGCGAGAACCCTCAACGACCCAGTCTGCAATTGGAAGACCTGTGCAGTGTGCTGGCTGGGAGGGAGAACGGGACGGGTGGCTCCGAGCAGGGCACCAAGTCCTCCCCCAGAGGGTGATCCGCACGCCTTGGCACCATGGACTCTGTTCACCTGCAATGGAGAAAGGAAGAAAGGAACAGGCAGGGACCAGGGTGGGCGGGGCGTGTCCACAGGGGCCAAAACTCTGTGTTCAATAGCTGGGATTGGGGCAGAACTGGAGAAATAAAACTGCCCTTGACTGCCACT
>PVKN010037207.1:0-11287 GCA_004027915.1 Capromys pilorides
AATGAAACTCAAACACTTCATAAGATTACTAAGACAGCATAATGTGTGTGGTTGTCTGTGTGTGTGTGTGTGTGTGTGTGTGTGTGTGTGTGCATGTGAGAGAGGGAGAGAGAGAGAAGGAGGGAGAGAGAGAGAGAGAGAGAGAGAGAGAGAGAGAGAGAGAATGTGGATTGAGTAATTCCCTCATTTCCATGGTCAAGAAAACCAAGAAGGAGGAAAGCTGTCTACATTCGCCTCTGAAGGGTTCTCACACCCCCCAGCTCTTTCCTGAAGTTCATAATTTGGCTTTATTTCTGCTTCAAGGAAGTCAGATTCATTTTCTGTCACTCCACTTCTTAGGCCTTATTCAAGTGACGCAGAAGGAGAAGAGGCTCACAAATACCTAGGAAAACCAGGTGTGCAGGTGTCCCGAGCTCTTTCTATGAGAAGCAGATGTTTCCCCCTGCGAGTTCCTGTACTGTGAGTGCTGCTACGCAACGACTCTGTAACCAGTTTCTCTAAAACAGGAGATCTCATAATAATAATGAAAAAAAAAAAAAAAACCCTGGACAGTGCTGACCTGCAGCCATTCTTTTCCAGTTCATATATTTTCTTTCTCCATTTTCCAATTTCCTTTGATCTCTCTTTTCAGTTTCTCATAGCTGTAGAAAGGGAAAGTGTCTCTCTGTCTTGATTTACACCTCCATGGAGCCTGCTGGCCCCAAGCTTAAATTAGGGGCTCCCAGGAGTTCTACCCCACAGTTTTTCTGACCTGAGCTCACTACTGAGTCTATTCATTAAGTCTGCTTAAAGATTCCCCCAGCACTGCTCTCTAAAATTCTTCCAGTGCCCTTGGTACCACAGAGGCCAGAAGCTCTTGATGAGCTCCACTCCATCACACTGAAGATAGAAAACTCTGGTGAGCAGCACTTGGGCAGCAGGAGCTGTTTCTTTCCCTCACTAGTAGGGAGGGAGCTAAGCAGGGCATCCTTTATCCTCCCAGACACTGATCTGAACAAATACATGTGCACCCCAGGATCTGCTGGGCAGGAGGGTCACATGCACTGTGGCCCTGTACAGGACCAGGCTCTCAGGATGGGGTTTTTCTAAAATCTGCTGCGGATCGCGTGGGGTTCATCTCTTTTGGTTAACCTCCCTGTACAAAGTATATTCTATAGGACTTGGCTCACGTAAGAGGCAAGTGAAATTTGACCCTGACCCACTGCCGCTGAAACAGGCAGGGACCTGATATGCCCATGTGGATTCCCTGGAGATGCGCAGCCTGGGAGCCTCCTGAGGCTTCTGCTGGCTCCAGGCTGAGCAGTTCCTACTGTTGCTGCTCCAAAGAAGACTCTGGCAGGACGTGCACGTGATGGGGACGGTCTTTCCTACAGTCGCAGTCAGAGAAAGTGGAGCCTGGGTCACGGTGATGTCTCCATAGGCTGCTGCAGCCAGAAAGAGAAAAGGATCACACACACACACACACACACGCACACACACACACACACGCACACGTACCCAAAGAGATGCACACACTCATACTCATACATACACACACACAGATGCACACACTCACAAATGCAATGAAGTTATCATGTACACATTGCCATCACTTTTGTAAGATTCATTTTACAGTGTTATTACAAACGGGTGCATAATTATGTCTATATTCAGAATAGGGTTTCTCCTCTGATATCTAAAAATATTTCAACTACAGCGATGTTACTCTGAAGAGATTTCAGTACAAATTCCTCCACAGAGACCCTCCAGGGGCAAGACTATGAGGACCTGGGTCTGGGGCAGCACCCTGCTGACCCTGATACCTCGCACATTCAGTTCTCACCACAGGACCTTGTCTATAAGATTCAGCAGGAGCGCTGGGCCTGCAGGGACCCATGCAGATCACTGAGCCAAAGGGAAGCAAATTGTGTAGATGCTGGGTGGTAAATTATCTGCTATGCACCAGGAGACAAAAAATACCAACACATAAACTGTAGTTGTGTGACTAGAAAATACACTGGAGTAAATTTTAAAGTCAGGTTTAAGGTCAATTTATCAATATGTGTACTAAAGTTCAGTGAATATATTAAAAAAGACTGTCTATCTCAAGTCAAAAAATAATTTGAAATGGGTGCAGTATCCAAAACAGGATTGTCAAATGTCCTCAAATTGATAATCCTGGTGAAAAAATAAAATGAAAAGAAGAAAAGCAAAAGACAAAGACTCAGTGAGAAAGAAGGCCAGAGAGTGACAAAGCGGAGAGAGAGAGAGAGAGAGAGAGAGAGAGAGAGAGAGAGAGAGAGAGAGAGAGAGAGAGAGAGAGAAAGGATGCTCTGGTAGATCTTGGTCTACTAGTCTTCCTCAGCTCACCAGCTCCAGATCTGCCACGTTAGAACTCATCTAGCTTGGCTGAGGCTGGGCCTGGCTTGGTCTGGCCACTGTGCTCACTTTCTTCTTGCTGCAGCCCATGAAAGTGAGCCTGCTGTGCCCCACTAGAATGGTGGTCTGCTCCTGAATTAGCTGGCTGGATCTCGTGCCTAGCCTGTCCGCAGGTAGCTCTGCCCAGGGTCCCACACCGGGCATGTCCACTGGAGGTTCTGGTGGTCGGGCCCACATGCCAGGTCTTTCTGCTGGAAGGAGCTTCTGGTGCCCCTCCCACACCTTGCTGCCCTTTGGAACAAAGGACCTAGGGGTTGAGACCAGGAGGCAGAGTGGGGAACACAGCTGCAGCCGGGCTGCCACCTGGCCCCGAAACCCAGTGTGCAGGGGTCAGCAGATGAGGAGAAACCACGAGCAGAAAGAGAAGGGCCCAGGCAGGAATTGGACTCACACAGTGTCCCTCCACCACGACAAGACTGAAGATTATCTCTGAAGTATAGCAATATAAAATAAGAATGCTAAGTGAAGGAAAGCTTTCCCTTAGGGCTAGTTGACTCTGAAGGATCCTAACACTGTTCCTTTTGGAACAGTGCTCACCCTGTGCTCTGAGAGAGCCAATGTTCCCTTTCCAAGGTGGGCACGTGCTGCCCCCTGCTGGCCAGGTTCCTGCACTGAAAGCTGTAGAGAAGGCGTGTCCACCTTCAGGATGTATTTCAATACTTTCTCTGCCTCCCTGTGACCTGCTGTCATTATCTACCTCCCCTGGCTCACTAATAGGACCTTTGAGGAAACTAAGGCCTGCTCTACCTCAGTGTTTTCGTTCTGCACATAGGAAACGTTCCTGTTCCCACCCAACAGGCCTGAGCAGGGTCATTTACTTTAGAGCAGCAAGTTCTCCTGTGCTCAGCCCCGCATTTGAAAGCAGGGTCCCTCCTTGCCCTACACAGCCTCAGCCAGGCCAAGCCCCAGGCCCTCCACACACTGCAGAAACCTGCTCTCTCCTCTGCTCCTGCTCTGTAGTTACAATCTCACAGCTCTGCTCTCACTCCCACCCCACCCCCAAGTGTAATTGGGAGCAGAGACACGAGGACACATAAGCAGATATTGCAACAAGCCACCATACATATTGCAACAAGCCAACATACGCTACAAGCCACCATTTTAGATACATCTTTCTAATTGATTGATTGATTGACTGATTGATTTCGCACAGGGTCTCTCTCGCAGCTCAAACCCATCCTGATCAGCCTGGCTCAGCCACCCCAGAACTGAGATTACAGATGTGTGCCACCTTGCCCATTTTCAGCATGGCACGTTGTACCTGGAAATGGACACGAATCATTCCACTTGCCGAACAGGAGCTCATACTGCCAAGCTATCTCCCCGGCCCTGGACCCCTGTTTCTGTAATATATGACAAAACTATAGCTGTGTCTTCACAGTCATTTCCAAGTAAAAAGACAAAAGCAGCACCTGTGAGGGTTCCCAGGGCCCTGAGCAGCTAACCTCCCTCATCCCAACTCACCTCAGTCCCACTGCTGCCCGCCCCTTGTGTGATGGCTCCATGACTTCAGATGCCCAGCGCACACGGTTCCTTCATTGGGGAACATCAGAAGCTTCTGGGGTCCCAAGCCATTCTGAACAATGGGTCTGATCATGCCCTGAGGTAGGTGTTCAGTTCACGTTTAAGGTGTCTGCATAATTGCAGTTACTTAGTACTTTGGTCCCACACAGACTCAACAGTGAATTGTGCCGATTACCATGAGATGAGACGGGAGGGGAGACTCAGTTACACACAGAATGAGACTCAGCGTCAGTGTGAAGTCAGGTAGGAAACTGTGGAGAAAGATGAGATGCTGGAGCCAGAGTCAGAGAGGCAAACTCTGTGGTGCTCAATTCACCCCAGGGGGGCTACTGGCGAAGGCATGGGGCAGCCCTGGAGCAACAGCAGAGACAAGGGACAGATGCCCTCCTGGAGTTGATGCAGGGGACTGCAGCCTGAGGGCACCTGGACTTCAGCCCATCTAGTTTGAACTATAAATGATGAGATATCTTTTTTAATCAATTTTAGTGGTAGCTTTTGACCTATGTAACAACCATACTCTTCATATGTCACATGTACCTAAACATAACATACTGTAATTCTTTGTCTCCCATTCCCTTCATTTCAATCCTTCATCTCTCCATGTACAGAGCACTGTTTCTATTGTTTTCCTGTCATTATTTTTTATTTTTTTATCCCTATCACTGTCTCTCCCATCCCCATGGCCCCTCCCTTGTTGACCTTCCCATTGGAACATTTTCTTCCTCCTTCCCAACATCTATACTCCATGCTCATCCTTATTTGCACTTGGAGTTTCTTTCTTTTCTTTTCTTTTCCTTTCTTTCCTTCTTTCTTTATTTCTTTTGTTGTTTCTTTTTTCTTTTTTGTTTCTTTCTTTCTCTTTCTTTCTTTCTCTCTTTCTTTCTCTTTCTTTCTTTCTTTTCAGTGGTGAAGGTTGAACTCAGAATCTTGTGCTCATCAGGCAGGTGCTTAGGCTGCTGAGCTGTATCCCCAGCCCAGCACTTAGGGTTTCTCACACATCCAATCAATACAACATTAACACATCAGTGTGCAATGCAGTTGACTTAAAATTAAGTTCTCAAGATGCATCCAGGCACTACCTACCACACTGGCCCCAGCTGCAGGCGTGCTGAACCAGCGAGTGAGGCGCAGCGTGGTGGCCCACATTGTCCTCCCAGCGCATGAAAGTGGAAGCAGGAGAATCACTGCAAGTCTGAGCTGCATGATGAGACACTGCACCAAAGACAGAAACTAAAAAGAAAAAAAAAACAAAGATGCATCCATTTAGCTAAAAGTGTTTCATATTCATCCTGCACCTGGCAGAGTGCTTCCACTGGGCATAAAAACCATATTTTCCTTATCCACTGCTATGGCAATGAGCAAATGAGCTGGTATCATAAAATGCGCCATTTACATGCGTGTGTGCGTATATTGCTGTGACGCAGTCTGGAAATGAGCACCTGAAGGAGTCGCTTCTTAGATGAAGAAATACAACAAGTAAATCTATGGGAAAAGTTTCAAAATCACTGGGCATTCAAGAAATGCAAATTAAAATGACACTGAGACTCCACCTCACTCCAGAAACAATGGCCCCCATCAAGATATCAACTGATAACAAATGCTAGTGAGGCTGTGGGGAAAAAGCACCCTGCTCCACTGTGTGTAGGAGGGCAGTGGTACAACGAGGGTGGAAATCTCTGTGGAGAGTCCTCAAGAAATAGAACCAGGTGGTATATTTGACCCAAGCATTGTATGTCCAAAAGGATTAAAAGGATGAATTCTTAAATTAATGCCAATGAGCTTATACTAAATAAAACATAAGAAATAGAAAACTAATACACAGGTCTTCACTGTATTTCCTATATGCACTGCCCATAATAAAAGAAGAAGGATAAATCAAGATCCCCTATTTTCTCAGCTCTGTAGAACCTCTCATGCATAGAGCAGGGCACAGCCTCTCAGGCAGCCAGCAGCTGGCAGGCCCTGGGGGACTTTTTGTTCGAGGATGAATCATTGTGGGAGGGAGGCTATCATACTGCTGACAGTAATACATGGCCATATCTTCAGCCTGCAGGCTATTGATGGTGAGAGTGAAATCTGTTCCAGACCCACTGCCTCTGAACCGATCTGGGACCCTAGATGCCCGAGTTGATGCAGCGTAGATGAGCAGTCTGGGAGACTGTCCTGGTTTCTGCTGGTACCAGTTTAAGTAGTTCTTTCTGATAACAAAGTTTAGAAGACTCTGGCTGGCCTTGCAGCGGATTGTGGCACTCTGTCCAGGAGACACTGCCAGGGAGGCTGGAGACTGGGTCAGCACGATGTCACCACAGACACCTGCAATCAGAAGGGAAGAGAGATCACAGCTACATGCAAGATATTTTTCATCCAAATGTTGCAATTAAATATTTCAACTATTTTTTCTAAAACTCTTCTGAGTTAGCCCCAAGGTGTGTGCAAGTTAGTAATGCTCATTCTTTTCCACTTCTTCTTAAAGTCATTTTTCTACTCTACAAAGCTGTCACTCTGAGGCAAAGATAGAACTTCGCAGGTTCTCACCAGAAACCCAGAGCAACAGAGCTAGGAGGACTGGGGTCTGGGACACCATCTTACTGTCCCTCTTGCTGGGATGTAGCTCTGATCTCTCTGTAAAGGCTTCTTTTATAGAATCTGTGCAGCTGGGCTGGTGGGCGTGACCTATGCAAAGGAACCAGCAAATAAGGAGCAAATGCAGGGCACTGAGCTGTGAAAGGATCTGGTCACATTCAGAGTCAAAAATACCAGCACAGAGCCTGTGTTTGGGTGACCAGGAAGAACACAGGTCTACTTAGAAGCTCTGATACTGCAAAACCATTAGATGACGCGAAGGCAGGGCTTACTTTTAAGCCAATGTATTTGGAAGGTGTCCGTTTTACGGAAATCACAGACTTGCTGCCTCCAATTGACAGTCCTGGTGAAATACTGAAACATGCCAGAAAAACAAGAGCAAAAAAAGACAAAAGAAGACTAAGGAAGAAGTGGAGAATGAGGGAAGGGAGGAAAGGGATGAAAAGAGAGGGAAACACAAAGAGATGCTAACGGAGAGGGACTTTTTTTTTACTCGTTGAACAAATTTTTCTCAAATTGAAAGACGCCTTTATCCTGAAGCTGTGGCCGAACCCAGGCAGCCCTTGAGCTCCAATTTCCCCCTTGAGTGAGGGGCCACAACGAGAGGACAGGCTGAGAACTCATTCTGTGAACGCTGCGGGACAGTAAACGAACCTGAGAGTCACAATTGTGACCCAGGGAAGCAGCAACCCATCCCTCCCACAGAGAGGAAAGAACACAGGACTCTAAATAAATTAGAAGATGGAGAGAGAACAGAACAGGATTTCTTTGGAAGGCATTGACCGGAGACCAACACTGCCAGGGACGTTTTCTCTGAAAATGCCTGGTTTCTATTTGTCAACGTTACAATCGTTGTGAGGGAGCCCCGCAGGTGAGTGCCCAATTGGACATCCCTTGAGAGGGCAAGCCTGGCCTCTGCGCTCAAGAAAACTTCCAATTTCTCCTTCCAAGGCCAGGAGATGAGAAAGTCAGAGGATGCTGACATCCCTGAAAAGTAGAATCTAATTATGAATGAAAAATGACAGCTATTACAGTGAGCAAAAGTTCTGTCCAGAATCTACACTGAGGAATAGTGAAAATCTATAGAACAAAAGAATTTATAAAATAGATATTGCATGCAAAATACAGAAACTAAAATGCTAAGATTGGGCAATGGTGTAGATTTGGCATCTCAAGGAATATTATGTCCAGCAGGAATTGCTAAACCAATCTCAAAACTTGACCATGAAGGCAGAACTATGGACAATGAAAAACCTGTCGTAATTTTTCCATTTCGTCAGTTGGATCTGACCATTCATTTAATTTTAAATGAATCATTTTCTGAAAAACATGACTGAGATAAAATATTTTAAAATAAACTTGTAATCCAATTTAAGCTTCCCTTGGAACTTCTCAGATACTACAGGATGATGGAGAAAACTCACCTGTGCTCTCAGGAATGAGCTTCGGTCCAAGGAGAAAAACCTGAAACACAAATGAATCTGCCCAAATGCAGTCTTGGCAAGTCATGATTTTATTGACTTCTTTGTTTCAATTTATAATTTGGCTTCTTACTGATTGAGTGAGCCCACACTTCTTTAATTCCCTTTATTATTACTTACTCAATTGAAACTGATGGAATAAGATCTTAAATACCTAGAAAAAGTCATGGAAACATGACTGCTCTCACTACGTAAAACATACAGGCTCATACTGAAGACTCTACAGTTTACTTTGATTTATAATTAAAGGAAGCAAGGCAGAGTCTTTTTACTCATTCTCACAAATCGAGTTTTCCAGAATGCATCCTGGTGTGCTGAGTACTTGAGATACCACAGGAAACTACAGTCAAATTTTGGACTGAAAATAAAACAAGTTTCTCCAGCTCCTCTCCCAGTACTGAGGGCCTGAAGTCCTCAGTGACAACCCTGACCAGCTCTGACCCAGTGCCTTTCCACAGCACCCACCTTGGTTGAAGGTCTGGAAAATGTTGGTCCCCATGTGCGCTATGCTGAGATCCTAACACACTGAACTCATTCTGGCTCTGCTCATGGATGGACTCTCCGTTTGCTCCGTGGACTCACGATGGTGGTTTCCCAACACCCATGACAAGTTTGAGTAAAAAGAGAAAAAATACGTCTATATTTGTCAGAAAAATTAAATGAATGAGGGCCAGCCACATAGCTCAGCAGGCTAAAGTGCCTGCTTAGGCAGAACACAGCGGCCAGGGTTCAATCCCCAACATACCACGCTGGGCATTCCCCCAAGAGCACACTGAGAAGGCGATCGAGACTGGGGGTGGTGTTGTGTGCCTCTAATTCCAGCTCTTGGGAGGCAGGAAAGAGGAGGATCACTGTGAGTCCAAGCTGCATAGTGAGATCCTCCACACAGAAACACACTCGCAAAAGTTTACTCTTTATGCCTCAAATGACAAAAGTAATTGAGCTTGAAATACACAAAAAGAGAAAACCAGGACAATGAACTGACTCCTCTTCACTATCTTGGGACACCCTGGCAGTAGTGGGAGAACCCAGAAGCCCCTCCCTGTGTCCGTCACCACTGAAGACCCCACCTCCATTCCTGTAGGTCAGAGCCTCCCACACAGCAACGGCAGTGTCTACCTGAATCGCCCAAGGCAGACCCCTCCACAGCCCAGGATTCACAAGGTTTTTAAACAGCACCTTTGGGTGTCAGACAGGTACAGTGGCAGTGAATGAGGCATGGGCGGCTCACTCAGAATCAGCAGCGGGCATCAGGTGACCTTGGAGATTTTTACTGAGTGCAAGGCCCACAAGATCTTCCCTCAGCGCTGGCGTCCAACGCAAACCTCAGCTCCTGCTGGACCACTGCCCTCCTGTGTCATTGTATGGGCAGCAGCGCTGCCAGTGGCCTGAGGCTGTGTAAGAGAAAGAGGATGCGACAACCAGGGCAACAAGTCGTCCCTGAGGTCTGTGTCGCCCTTGGTGTCTGAACTTCCTGCGAAGCACCATGGATTAGTGACCTTGTAATGGACTATGTGGCAGGCAGAGAGCACAGAGACAGCAGAGTCGGGAGGTTAGACTGAGAGAGGAGACCCCCGAGGGACAAGGGCCTGCACTCTGCGGAAGGCAGAACAGGAGAGAGAAGCATGAGGGGGACTCCACAGGATCCATGCATGTCCGCAGGTTCCTGAAAATTTTTACACTGGGAAAATACATCTGATAGCAAATATGCAAAAATAACTTTACATGAAATAATTATTAGAGAAGAAAATTATCTGAAAGGCCTATAATGAGACTTGTACTGCTCTCCTATTACCTATCCAGTCATGGGGAATATTTGCACTCTTTTGAGTTTCGCCTCTAGGAGAGCAACTAGCATCTCAGAGCAAAGGGCCCCATCATTGGGTAGGGGAGAGGCAAAGTACCTACTCTGAAATATGCCAGAGCGTCCTGCTCTTTTGAAAACACTGCATTAAGTTTAAAGTATTTACCCAGGGTTGAAAGGGTCATTAAAGGCTGCCAACCATAACCCTTCCACCTTCTCCTTTCTGTCTTCTCTTCCATCCTATATTTTGTGCTTCTGTTTGCTTCTCCCTTTCTACTTGTCCCTCTTTCATACAGAAGTGCTTCAAAGTAATCTCAGTTCTCTAGTGTTCCAGCACATGGCCTTGGGCCCCCTCTCCTCACAAAGGTATCTGTATAGTGTTGCTCACACAGTACTAGTGGCGTCCGGGATTGTGCTCCGCTTCTCTTTCCTCGCCCAAGATCCAACTAAGTTGCATCCCTCCCTCTCTCTGCCTACTTCTCCCCTTGCAGCCTCACAGTGCCCTCCCATTCCCCATTCTTTTTGAAATAAAAGCCATTACTAAAGCTTAATCTGAAAGTTTTTTCTATTTTACGGTGTATTTGGTGCATATGTTTGTAAACCACTGTAACTGACTTTAGATGTTGCTTTCTACAAAGTTTTCCATGGACCTGTCAAGGTGTCCTCAACAAAATTTGTTTCTTAGGTCTCTTTAACATAGAGTTTCTTCTAGATTATAGATTGAATAGAGTCAGTTCAAGACTGCACTACTTTTCCACCTATAAATCTCTACCTTTCCTCTCTTCTTCTACTCTCCTATGAGTTCTGTCAAACCATCTGTCACTCTCCCCCAGTTTTACCCATGTAAGAATCATGTCATCAAACACTGACTTCTTTGTTCTGTCAGACTATTTTTTAGTCTCCTCTTTTGTTCAGGTTTCTTCTTTGATTTGTTTTTAAATCCTTTTCATCTTATCTCTTACATCCTTTTCTCTGTCGTTTCTAACTTTTGTCCTCCTGGTTCACTGTAAGAGTATAAACCTTGATCAAGGAGCTCTGCATTGAATCCATGCATAGGACTGGTTCTGTGCAGGCTGGTGTACCAGGAACTGTCCTCTGCTTGCAGATCAATGCCAGGAAGCTCTACCAGCAGCTCCTTGTAGGCCAAGGCACCATCATCTTTTGGCAGCAACAAAGAGAAATATGGTAATTAAAAGTCTCAAATTTTTATAACTCAGTCAATAAAGTAGATGAAATATACAGGAAAGAACTCAAGAAAAAACCAAACGTTTAAATGTTTGAGGAGATCAGAAATACCTGCCATAGTGGTGTTCTAAATGTGTACTGTTTCTAATGTCATATCAATTATTACTATGTTCTTCAAAATAATTTTTCAAGTAATAGAATAAAATAAGAGACAGCAACAAAAATTTAAGTTTTCTTGACAACACATGGTAATATTCAAACATCTGTCCCATCCTGCATAACTATACCTAAT
>PVKN010037208.1:0-11286 GCA_004027915.1 Capromys pilorides
AATTACTATAGGGAAGCAGTGACGCAAACATCATTTGTACTTCTACTAAAGTAATAAACAACAGTGGCCCCACTTGCAAACCAGAGAGTACTCAGTGTTTTCCCTATTTCTGGCAATGCATGTGGCCGAAGTAATACTAGAGTTGGTAAAACATAAAAGGCCAGTTTATTTAAAACAATACCCGATAGCCATAAAAGATTAAACCCCATGTTTAAGAGATCTCTCCTAATAGATTAGCTTCCAGATCCTTCTGCTAATGTCTCAATAGCTGTCCAAAATATTAGATATCAAATCAATAGTATGTAAAATGATGAGGTCCCCAGACCTTATCTTTGTCATCTTTGTTAAAATCATTACTGTTTACTGGGTAAAAATCATTTTGACTGCATTCAAAATTATCCTGCTGATATTATTTGACCCATGTATGTTTCATAGTTTTTTATTTGTCTCCTCCAGATTCAGAGCTATATGCCTACCCAAGATAAAAATGCCTGGGGTCTCTTGAGGGCCTTTAGATAGTATCTCTGGAGAGTATCTCTGACTGCCGATTCCCAACTATGACCCCTTTCAACCTGAAGAAGCCAGAGCGATCATTGTCCATGGTTCCCTCACGGCAGTTCGGGTTACTTCTTCAGAGGGGGGAATGTTGTAGATGGCTAAATTAGATAGAAATATTATAGGCAGTCAGACAGGGTCAGGCCCTCAAGGACGACATGGAAGATAAGGTGACTTTCCAACTAGAGACAGACACTCCTCCGCCGTGGGCCAGATCTTAAGACAAGAGTAAACAGAAGCAACTACATACTTCCCTAGGGATGGGCATCAGGGATTGATACTCTAAGTAGGTATCAATCACCTCAAAAGTTCCTGGAAACAGTCACAAGCCCAAGCTCAATAAGTGGTGTTCTTGCCTGCTTGCTAAGTGACTTGCCTCCCCATTGATCCCGATTTTAATCTATTTTACCTGAGCAATGGTGCTTGTAATCTCATTGGTTGACCATAGTATTTGTTCCACCTCATACCCACCTAAGTGAGTTCCCATGCCTCACCTCTATAAAAGTCCCTGGAAGCAACAGCTTCTGGGGGACACCCACTTGGGAACCCCTCCTGTCCCTCTCTTGGACAGGGGCTTTCTTTCCCTAATAAATATGTTCTGCTCATTAAAAAATAAATAAATAAATGAAATTTTAAAAATAAAATAAAATAAAAAAGTAGTAAACAAGACTAGAATGCCCATATCACCACTGTTATTTAACATTATATTTGAGATAATAAGCAATGCAATAAGGTAAGAAAAAGATCTTAGAGGTATAAAAATTGAAAAGGAAGAAGGAAAACTACTATTTTCAGGCAATATAGAAACCAAAAAGATCAATTAAGAAAAATCAATAAGGTAGCTGAACACAAAATCATATAGAAAGTGATAGTTTTGGGCCTGTGGTGTCACATACCTATAGTCCTAGGATTCCAGAGGCTGAGGGCAGAGGATAACTATGAATTTCAGGCAAGTCTTAGCGACATAGTGAGTTCAAATCCAGCTGAAACTACATAGTGAGACCCTGTGCCAAAAAGAAAGAAAGAAAGAAAAAAAGAAAGAAAGAAAACATACCTTCATTTCTTCAGAATATATCTAGACAGAAAATCTAAGAAGAAAATCACAATCACAGAAAAGTATTATAAGGGCTGGCCAGATAGCTCAGTGGACCAAAGTGCCTACTTAGGCAGACACAGGGGCCAGGGGTTCAATCCCTGGTCTGTTGTGCCAGCCCCAGCCACCAGGGCGTCGTGGAGCAAGCATGTGGGAAGCCGAAAAGCAGGAAGGATCACTATGAGCCCAATTTGTATAGTAAGACCCTGTAGACTCTGTACTAAATACATTAAAAAAAGAAAAGTATTATAAAATAACTAGTGTTAAACCAAACAAGACAGATGCAAAACCTACACAAAAATTTAAGACAGCACTGATGGATCCAAATTAAGAGAAGCAAATGAAAACATATTTTTATGTAGAAACACTGGTAATTATTAAAGATGTTAATTTCCTAAGTTAATTAATATATAATATATATGCAATATATAATTTACTAGGATATTTTGTGATGTTGTATATCAAACCCAGGACCTTGTGCTTGCTAGGCAAGTTAGATAAATGTTTGAGCATTATCATATTTCTGTAAAAATTTTTCTAAGGAGCCAGGAATCACAGCTATTTCTCTCTTTGCTAGAACAAAATACCCAATATTTACAAGATAAAAGAAGAAGGTTTATTTTGGCTTATAGTTTGTATAATACCAGTTTATAGTTGGCTGGCCCCACTGCTTTGTGCCAGAATGTTATGGCTTATATCTAGATTTTCCCCCAAAGCCTCATACACTCATAGATGAGGCCTGGGGAGTGATTGGGTCATGGGGTATGATACTCATCAGTGGATTAGTCTGCTGTTGAGTTTACAGCTAACTGTGATATGGCAAGGTGAAGCCAGGTTGGAGGAAGTGAGTCACTGTGGTATGACCTGCAAAGGTACTTTCCCTCACTCCTCCCTTGATTGCTCTCTGCTTCCTGTTTCCCATGCCATGAGCAATTCTCCTCGGTTGTGCCCCTCTATCATGCTGCCTTAAGAAAGTAACCAAGACACCAGACGAGAAAGTAATCAAGATGCATGCCTATAATTCCACTGCTCTGGAAGGGTGAGGCAAGAGGACTGTAAATTCAAGGAAAGCCTTGGAAATTTAGTGACTTAGTGAGACCCTGTTTCAATTAAAAAAAAAAAAAAAGGCTGGAGATGGAGTTCAATGCAGATGTCCTGTGTTCAATCTCCAGTACCACAAAAATATTTTTTAAATCCTCTTAAAAATTTGTCTTGATTTTCTCTCCTCGTGTTATTTATTTAAGTGGACAGTTCAATCCTAAAGCTGACTTTAGAAAAAGTAAATACACTAGATTAAGCAGGAGACACCAGGAAAGAAAGGTGGCAATCAGCACTGTCAGATTACTCAAAATATCATTAAACACCTTAGGAATTAATGTCATGTTGTACAAGTGCAGGAAGGGAAAATCATCAATGGAATAAGAAAAAGCCAGAGATACACTGCAGAATATACAGAAGTTTAATAATAAAGGTTTATGTCAAATCATTGGGACCACTAAACAGCCATTTGAAAAAGGGAAAGGTATGGCATATGTTTGGTATGGATCCATATCTAACATACTACATTAGGGACAAATTCCAAGGGGACTAATATTTAAAATAAAAATTAAAACCATTGTCTCAGTTACTCTTCTCTCATTGCTGAGACAAATACCTGACACCCAAAATGAAGGAAGAAAAGGTTTATTTAGCTCACAGTTACTGGAGGTTTCAGTCATACTTGAGTGGCTCCAAGGCAGAGTGGCAGAGAGCAGAGAACATCCTTTCATGGCAGTGGCAAAGAGTTGTCTGTCTCTCTGTGTCTCTTACATTGCATTCAGGCTCTCTGCTCCAGGCTGGGGGAAGTACACATACCCAAAATCCCAGCGGTACAGAGACTCACAATGCCAGCCTCAGATCACTCATAATCCCAGTAGACCATGAATTAATCAGATATTGTAAGTTAAGCTCACTAGATAGAATTTTGTCTTAAAAATTGCCTGACCAAAGATACATGAAAAAAAGGAAAATGGGAACTATCCGTAACTCACTACATGTTTTTGTGTAAAAGGAAAAAAATATTTAGAATTTACATTTGCTGTTATATGCTAAAGACACTCTGTAAAGATGTACACAAAACTGAGAAGAATAGTTATCTATGTTGGAGATAGAGTAAGAGATAGATGATGACTAAGGATAGGAAACTTTTCACTGTATAGCTTTTTATATATTTTGTTTTTTTAAGCCAGGTAAATATATTGCTCACTTGGAAAGTAAAACTTAGAAAGTCTCAATTCTCATACAGCTTCATTTCCAGTACAGGCAGACAAACAAATACAAAAATAAATATACAGAACCGGCATGTAGCTTAGTAGTAGAGGACATGCTTGGTGTATGTGAAAAAGGGAAGAAATACACACTTGTAATCACAGAGAAAGAAATACATAGATAAAAAGGACTTATATATTATAATTCATTAGTCTTAACAGTTTCTTGGAAAAGTGAAGTACACATTAGTAGCTTGATTAATACTTTCTGAAAGCTATAAAATCACTTCTTTTAAGTCTTGCTTATATTCAAATTATTGTTCTATCAGCTTTTCAATGTAAGGATATAGGTTAATTGAAAATATAACGAAACATACTTGTTGCAGATAGTTCCAGGAACATGTAGCTTCAGGTCTTCTGTGACTTCTCTCATCACCCTCTGGTATCCAGACATTTTTTGATCTTTGATATAATTAGGATTACTCCTCATTAAGCATTCTCCCAAATAATTAATTGGGTCAAATTTGGTTGGAATATCATCTTTGGTTAAAAGATTCTTTTCTTGTTCTGATAACATTTTTTCCATAGCAGGAACTAAGGTAGGTAGAAGCTTGTCAAGCAAATATGCACGAGTACTCAGTGCTGTGCTTTCAGTACTAAACCACTCTTTAGCCAAATTATCCCTAGGGAGTTTTTTTTCAGACTTCTTTTCTAATTCCTTCTTCAGATTATCCTTATCTATTATTTTCTGTTGCATTGCCTGGGCTCTTGCCTCTATTCTTTTAAAAAGATTTTTCTTCCATGGTTCTTCTAGATTTGGTGTCAGTGTAGTTTCCTCTAAATTAAAAGTTACCCTTGCAGGTTTTCTAATTACCATATTCTCTGTAACTTCAGTATTAAAGTCCATTGTCAGGTTTTTTGAGGTTTTCAGTTGATCTTCTGAGGTTAATTCTTGAGAGAAAATAAAAGAAATACAAGAAATAGCAGAAGTAAATTTTAATATATATGACCATAAAATATTATTTCAAAAATATTTTATATCAATTTACATAGTGTATTTGAATATCTAAAAACAGATGAATGCATCACAAAGTTTAACAACAGCCATTTGAATCATTATGACATTTACAGTTGACTTACTCAGAAGTTATTTAGCAAATCAGTGATTTTATTAAGTACCTAGATTATTTGTGTTATTCTTCATTCATTTTTTACACTTGTGCCTCATGATACATAATGGATCTTACCACTCCAGACATCGCTTCTAGAGTCAAAGGGTTGGGGGCAAAGAGGCTTTCTTCCCTTGGGGTTTGTTTTATCATTAAAGAGGAGACAAAAATCCCTTTGTCCAGTCAAAGCCTCTCTTCATATTTCATTGATGTTAATTATGATACATACCCATTCCAAGACCAAAAGCTTTTTTGTTGATTGTCAGGGTTGCACCAGGTTTCTTTGATATCAAGGGATATCTATATACTACAGCATGCAAACTTAGAGAAATATGACCTTTGTAGGCAAGTCAGAGTCTACCATACTTGTATACTTAAATATATTTCTTCTCACCCTTGTAGTTCCAGCCTCTCTCATATTTTTATTTTTTAAATCCAAGATGGAGATATAGATACAGATAGTGAACTGACAATTCCCATCTACATCTGTTCCCTGTCAAGACTCTCCAGAAATAACAGGGAAGATTGTATGTATGTTCAAGTACATATAGAAATCTCAGGGGGCCAGGGAGATAGCTCAGTAGAATAAGCATTCGTCTGGCAAGCACAAAGGCCTGAGTTCAATCCCCAGTTCCATTAAATAAATAAATAGAAATTGCATATAAATTCTGCAAATCATGAAGTATTTAGAAATTCTGAGGTTCTCCAAAAAACATAAGGGATTGCCTTAATTAAAGAAACTATAGGAGCGAGGACTAAATTGGTGGACTGATAAGCAGCAGAGAAACAGTCTCTCTGAGATCCACTGTCCAGATGCTGGAATATAGCAATGTGGGGAAGACAAGGAGAGAAGTGGAGCCCCTGGGCCCAGGAAAAATCTAGGTTACAAATTGAAACCCATAGAGAAGTGAGGGGAGAAACTTCAGTGAAGAAGCAGCAAGTAGTTGATGGTACGTTCTTCCTCACATAGGACTCACTGTGTGAGAGGAGCGATTTAAACCTGAAAAAAAAAATGATGAATGCTGATAACCCCAGAGGCCTCCACAGAGACACATAGCAGGAGAGGGCAGCATCTGACTTGAGGGACTGCACTGGCTACAAGTGAGTGCCGAAAGCTTAGACATCCTATGTGAGAGAAGGATTTGCCATGAATTATTTTGGAAGGGCTGGTTGGACCCAGAACTCAGAGCAGCTGCCAACTCCACAGAGCAGCTTCCAGCTGGGCTCAGGCCTGTGGAACGGGCGCTGATGGCTGCAGGCCAAACAAATGTGGTCTCAGCCAGAAAGTTCAGGCCTGCTGAGATTATCCATTACCTGCCCAACAGCCACTGCTGACTTTCTGGGATAGGTTGGCACAGACTGGGACTCTATTTCCACACATTATCTGCCAATAACAGCACTGACAAACCTGAAAGTGGAATCTTTCTTTTTCTTTTTTTCCGCTTCTCCTTATTGTTTCTGGGGTGCTATTGAGGCTTTGGGTTTTTTTAATTTTGTTTTTTGTTTTTACTTGTTTTTTCCTCCTTCATTGCTTGATCTTGTTTTTATGAGTGTGAATGTGGTTTCTAGCCTCTTTGTGATAGTGATTCTGTTCTGTTTCTTCTTTTTATCTCTTCATTCTCTCTTTTCTTTTTTTTTTTTTTTCTTTTTTTCTGTATTTAGTACAGCATCTACAGGGTCTCACTACATAGATCAGACTCGTAGTGATCCTCCCACTTGCAGCCTCCCAAGCACTGGGATTACAGGCACTCACCACCATGCCCAGTCTTAGTTGCCATCTCAGCGCATTATGGGGGTGGAGCCAGCACCACACACTGGTGATTGAACCTTGGTCACTGCACTCTGCCTAAGCAGGCGCTTTAGTCCACTGAGCTATCTGGCCAGCCCTTCCATTCTCTCTTTTGCTCCAGTCTTCTGCATCAGTTTCCCAAAGTTAGTGTGATTCCCGCTTTGTCCCTTATATCTAATGTCTTCCTCTTGCACTTCTCTATTTTCCCCAACCCATTTTAAATTTTAACCCCTGAGAACATAGTTGACATATTAAGGAATGTACACTGCATATAATTTCATATAATTTTCTGTTTTGTTTTTGTTTTTGGGGGGCGGGACTAGGGTTCAAACTCATGACCTTGCACTTGCCAGGCAGTACTTGTGCCATGGAGCTATCTCTCCAGCCCCTTTCTGGTTTGTTTTAGATTTTTGTTATGTAACAAAACTACCATGAAAGGTGGCAAATTCATGGTTATCTGAGTTTAATATTATTTAGGTTCTGTTTGATGCTATTGTCATTAGTACTACTATAACAAAAGTGAGAGGGCTGATAGCTCAGTAGACTAAGCATCTGTTTAGGCAAGTACAGGGACCGGGTTCATTCCTTGGTGCTACATGCAGCTCTGGCCCTGTCCCTCGAGAGCGCTGAGCCACCACCAAGATGACGTGGTAGCTCACACCTGTACTCCCAGCACTGGGGAGGCTGGAAACAGGAGGATCACTATGAGTCAGAGCTGCATAATAAGACCCTATACATAACAAACAAACAATCAAAAGTGACAGGCTGGGGAGATAGCTCAGCAGTCTAAGCGCCTGCCTGTCAAGCACAAGAACCTGGGTTCAATCCTTGGTATTTCACACTGTGTTGCCATGCTGGCCACCAAAACTAGGTGTGGTGGCACACACCTGTAATCCCAGCACTGGGGAGTCTGAGACAGAAAGATCACTATGAGTCTGAGATGCATAGGGAGACCTTGTACTAAATACATACATACATACATGAATAAATTTTAAAAAGTGACATAATTGTTCTAAATAGATATTATTCCTGGTATTCCAATACTGAGATTGACTAAGGGTCATAGATAATACTGTGGTACTGTGCCAAAGAATCAGGGGCTGGGCCAAACAGGCAGAAACTTCTCATCCTCAAAGAATTAAAGACATAGGATTCTGAAACAGATTCAAAACCCAACAACCAGTTATACCTGGAAGATATTTCTGAGAAACAGTCCTTTCCTAAGGTTCTAAACACTAGCAATAAGGCAACCCACCATAAGCAATTTGCAAACACTATCCCAGGGATTAAATTAAGAAAAACAATGAGAAGACACTTAAACAAGCTATAAACCCAAATATCAAGGTTCACCAAAGGCAAACTCAGGGAGCAATGAGGTGAGACAGTGTAAAAGTCATCCACCTGACCTCTCTCAAGTGGTAACAACAAAGCAATTGAATGAAGCAACAGAAAAAAAATCAAATCATAAATAATTTCTCAGATAATTTCAGAGATGATAGCCACAATGAAAACCATATTTAGTGATGCTAGAGCAGATACAGACTCCCCCGAAATAGAGTAGCTTAATAAAATTGTGAAAACCATGAATGCTTAGCATAGGAAAGCAATGGAGTCTATAAGGCATATTCAAGAAGATATCCAGGAGAATAAAAATTCCACTGAAAGTATTTTCAGCAGAATAAGCCAACATGACAACTCAGATATAGTAGGTAGGCTTGCGGTTAGTGACCATTAAAAGATTTCTTAAAAATAGAAAGGAACCATGAGAAATCAATCCAGCAGCTGCTAAATGAGACAAAAAAAATAATTTAAGATTGATTGGAATTGGGTTGGTCAGATAGTTCAGTGAATTAAAGCACCTGCTTAGGCAGACACAAGGGCTGGGGTTCAATCTCAGCCTGCTGTGCTGGCCTCACCCCTGGGGCACACTGAGATGGAGATTGAGGCTGGGCATAGTGGCATGTACCTGTAATCCCAGCACTTGGGAGGCTGAAAAACAGTAGGATCACTATAAGTTCGATCTGTGTAGTGAGACCCTATAGATCCTGTACTAAATACATAATAATAAAAAAAAAGATTGGAATCAATGAAAAAGCAGGAGATATCACAAATGATATAAAACATATTGTTCACAGACATAATGGCAAAAAATTTCCTCAGCAGGGAAAAAGAATTTGACAGATAGATAAATGATACATATAGAATTTTAATTAGCCATGATAAAAAACTACATTTAAACATATTATAGTAAAGATTCAAAAATTAAACACAAGAGTAGAATACTAAAAGTTTAGTATCACTACGCTTTTCTTCTGGAAGGTTTAAGAATATAAGTTTACAGACCAAAAGTTAGAGAAAAAGAAGGGCTACAAGGATAGCCAATTTTTTAGCCCTAGCCTTTCAAGGTCAGTGAGGACTCAGGACACAAGAGAACCTGTGCTGTAACATCCTATAACTCAGTTGTTTCCTAAATTTTCTGTTCAAGGAGATTATGGGGCTACAGAGGAAAGGGATTGAAGATACATAGTGCACCAAAGGAGAATCACCTAGAGAGAAAACATTCCCTTAGGCTTTTACAGAGAGCAAACTGGTCAAGCAATGGCCATGACTCATCCAGATGGCTGATACTGACAACAGTTCTACAAAGCACTGTACATGGTTCCAAAGTAAATCCTGAGGGGATTTGACTGGCCTTGACAGATACAAAAGTTACATGTTTTGCTATACAGGTCTTGCTTAAAATTGCCCTTAACCACCTAGCAGAAAAGTTTAACCACAAGACATAAAACAGAAAGCTAGACTAGAATGCTGAGCTGTAAAAGGCTTAAATCAACAGCTTCCAACATTGTCAGTTTTACCAATAACTCACTGCGATTATCGAATGTTGGATTATGTATTCAACTACTTTCTCTTAGTTCAATGAGAAGAAATTTGGTTGCATCAATAATGATTTGAAAAATTATAACATCTACACCCTGTGCTCTGTATAACTAATAGGAGGACAACAATATGCATTGTATCCAATATTGAAATGCACGACTAACATGTTTTGAAACTGTCACATTGTTATACACTGTTATTTCTTATTAAAAGTAATTTAAAAAGTGACGATCATAGAAATAGCATAAAAGAGTATATTATAACATCCACCTCTTCTCTCTGTGTCTCCTGGCTGCCATGGCAGAGTGGCTTTCCTTTGTTATGCTCTTCCATCTTTCCATACCTGCCTTGGGGCCAGTCAACTTTGGACTGAACCCACCAAAAACAAGAAACTAAATAAATTTCTCCTTTAAGCTGTGATTATTGGGTGTTTTGTCTCAGGAATGGGAAAGCTAACTAATACATAATTGATTATACAAAGAAAAGTTTTTATTTCCTTCTCTCAAGAGAGAAGTATTTCTTTTTAAAGGTAGGATAAGCTTGACTACAATTAAAAATTGAAATGAAAGAGGCAAAGTAGAGAGAAAAACAGAAGACATAGGAGAGATTTTTAGATGATGGCCCTCAGGATCTGAAAAGACATGAGAGAATAAAATCAAGAACATATAATAGCCTTCCATGAGATAAGATATTTCTAATACTCAACTGCAAGGACACAGAAAAGGATATGTGTTCCATCTAACATTCTCTAGTTTTTGTAGAATAAAATAAATATTGCTAAAAATGAAGAAATCTGGGATCATAAGCTTTATCTAAAAGTCAAAAATTTAAAGCAACTATTGTGAGGATGGAAAGAAGACTGTGTACCTACAGATAGGTATCCAAGCAACAGTCTATCTGAAACTGAAAGCCTATCTGAGATTGAAAACTACATGTTTTTTTTTTTTCATGGCATCAGCACACAGAACTATATGAATTTTTTTTTCTAGTACACCTGGATCGCTTGGCCCCAGGTTCTCAGGACATAGCTATAATATGGTACATGAGGTGCTTGAAATTGCACTTGATCTTAACCAAAAGGCCAAGAAGCAATTAGGGTGATTGAAATTGAAGAATTAATGGGAATATTAAGGTGATTTTTTTCCTTCTGACATGGCTATGGAGATGAAATAGTTTCAGGGTTTTTCAAATACCCACTGAGGAAAACATTAGTGGCCCACCTTAACTACAGCAGGATCAGGACTGTATATTATTAATGACTGTTTTGTGACATTATGAATGGAGGAGAAAATAAATATACTTAGGAATTATTTCTATAATCATCATTTTTAATATAACTAGAAACTAGTTCTTATCAGTAACAACTCCAAATAAATACTATTATTGTAATAAAAGAGAAAGACATCAGAGCTTCAGCGACTCTAGGACTCTTAGCTCCTTGTATCATTTGTGATCAGAGCAGCTATGTTTCAATTTTCTTAACATAACTGGAGCATGTTACAAGATTTAATTTGAAAATAAGTGTTGCTGCCTTAAAATTCTGTTTAAACGCAG